>JARGCV010000645.1:0-205514 GCA_034064705.1 Bothrops alternatus
TTGATATCTCCGAGTATAATTTAAGTTATGTTCCAGTAGGGGGCGGCAGTTATCCAAAGATGGCTGATCTCAATGCATTGCCAGTAATTGTGTCTTGGAATCTGAAGGAAAATATTTTCAAGGGGGTAAAAAAAAATAAATCCATTTGCCTTTTAAAAAGCAGCTTTGGGACAAGGGTGACCAGACGGGATGATTTGACAATTTCCACAGACATTGGTGAGTGGCTGGATCTGAATGGCATCTGTCTGCATGGGGAGAATCATCCAGACGTTCCAGGACGGTCGATTGGGACTGTCTCCATCAAGTCCCCAGGAATCAAGCATGTGTCTTTGCCTCTTGATTCACCTTTCTCGGCCGTTCGGATCCAGACAATACTTAATTGGGCCGTGGAAGATCTGGAGGATGTGATCTGCACAATGCATGGAGCCTGGTTAATTTTAACTTTACTTTGGGCTTCAGCATGCTGTGCAAAATAGTATTTTCAACAACAACAGCTGAGAAGAGGATCGCCATTGCCTTCTTCTTTTCAAATCCCTGAACTACCTGGGGTTCTGGGACTTTTGGGCGGCCCCCATATATAATGTAGAGAGACAGTTTGGTCTAGTGGTGAAGGCACCAGGATAGAAACTGGGAGGTTGTAGGTTCGAGTCCCATCTTAGCCATGAAAGATAGCTGGGTGACTTTGGGTGAATCAATCTTTACTTTACAAGGCCTTGGTAAGGCCACCCATGGAATACTGCATCCAGTTTTGGTCACCACGATGTAAAAAAGATGTTGAGACTTTAGAAAGAGTACAGAGAAGAGCAACAAAGATGATCAGGGGACTGGAGGCTAAAGCATATAAGGAACGGTTGCTGGAATTGGGCATGTCTACTTTAATGAAGAGAAGGACGAGGGGGGACATGATAGCAGCCTTCCAGTATCTCAGGGGCTGCCCCAAAGAAGAGGGAGTCAAGCTATTTTCCAAAGCGCCTGAAGGCAGGACAAGAAGCAATGGATGGAAACTAATCAAGGAGAGAAGCAACCTAGAACTAAGGAGAAACTTCCTGACAGTGAGAACAATTAACCAGTGGAACCACCTGCCTCCAGAAGCGGTAAATGCTCCAACACTGGAAGTTTTTAAAAAGAGACTGGACAGCCATTTGTCTGAAATGGTATAGGGTTTCCTGCCTGAGCAGGGGGTTGGACTGGAGGACCTCCAAGGTCCCTTCCAACTTTACTACTACCGGTACTACTACTACTACTACTACTACTACTACTACTACTACTACTACTACTACTACTATTATTATTATTATTATTATTATTATTATTATTATTATTAGAGACTGAGTTCTAGTCCCGATTTAGACATGAAAGCTGCCCAGGTGACTTTGGGCCAGTCCTCTCTCTCTGAGCCTAACTCACCTCACAGGGTTGTTGTGGGGAAAATAGGAGGAGGAGGGTGGATCGAATATGTTTGCCACCTTAAGTTATTATTTATTAATATCCAGTTTTGGTCACCACGATGTAAAAAAGACGTTGAGACTCTAGAAAGAGTGCAGAGAAGAGCAACAAAGATGATCAGGGGACTGCAGATTAAAACATATAAGGAAAGGTTGATGGAATTGGGTATGTCTAGTTTAATGAAGAGAAGGACGAGGGGGGACATGATAGCAGTTTTTTCAGTATCTCAGGGCTGCCCCAAAGAAGAGGGAGTCAAGCTATTCTCCAAGTGCCTGAAGGCAGGATAAGAAGCAACGGATGGAAACTAACCAAGGAGAGAAGCAACCTGGAACTAAGGAGAAACTTTCTGACAGTGAGAACAATTAACCAATGGAACAACCTGCCTCCAGAAGCTGTGAATGCTCCAACACTGGAAGTTTTTAAGAAGAGACAGGACAGCCCTTTGTCTGAAATGGTATAAGGTTTCCTGCCTGAGCAGGGGGTTGAACTAGATGACCTCCAAGGTCCCTTCCAACTTTATTATTATTGTTGTTGTTGTTGTTAGAGGAAAAGCTCATATATTGGAAACCAAAACCCATCTCACCTTTGTAACAATCATCGTTTGGTTCAAGACATCCTCCCGAGAAGAATTACACCTGAAATTAGAAAGCAGCTTTGTTATTATTCAAAATATGCCAGCAAAAATCCTCTGCAATCATTGCTTGTCATCCACAACCGAGAGCATGGGGTGTCAAATTGCCAGCCCACAGGCCGGACACGTCATGTGGAAGCCGCACCCACCCCATTGCCGGCCATGGCAAAACCGGCCCGATACGTTGCGCGGCGTCACGTGACATCGCGACTTTGACATGTCTGATTTAGAGCAAAGAAAATGTGGGGAACCTTGAAAAACAGAATTAAGCTTTCTCTTGCTTGCCCCAAGAGTTTGTACTGCGGTGCAGCTGTTCATAAAGTTACCTGAAACAACATTCTCTTTGGAGTGTTAGAAGAAACCTCTCAAGTTTTAACAATAAAAACCGACGACCCAGAGCCATGTTTTTCAACCTTGGCAACTTTCAGAGGCAATTCCTCAGCCGGCATTCTGGGAGTTGAAGCCCACAAATCCTAAGGATGCCAAAGTTGAAAAAACACTGACCCAGAGGAGTAGTGGTTATCATTTCACTGGGCATATATTAGAGCAGAAGCACAAAGTAAGGTTAAAATTGGAGACGCTGCTGATTTGGAGAGCAGCACTAAGCAAAGGGTGGGGCCCTATGTCCTCCTTGCCCTTCTCTTCTCTAGAATTCTATAACCAACTGTTTCCAAGGAAGGAAAAAATGCTGATTGCAGAACGATTTTCTTGGGCAGGAATCGTGGCTCAGAGCTTGGGTTAAACTGAACCACAAAAAAAACCCTTTTCCAATCCAGTTCTCAGTTTGCACATCTGGCGGGGCCTAGGGCAAGGGCCTTCTCCGTTGCTGCCCCAGCCCTCTGGAACCAGCTTCCCACAGAGGTTCGCACTGCTTCCTCCCTCCTAGTTTTCCGGAGATTATTGAAGACGCATTTATGCCGACAGGCTTGGGGCGTATGAACTGCGCTCTGCCCCTGGGCCTAGGAATGTCCCTCCATCTGCGACTGTGTGTTGACTGTGACTGTATGCTGTATGAATGTAATAAATTTTATTGTATTGTTATTGTAAGCCGCCCTGGGTCCTAGGAGAAGGGCGGCATAGAAGTCTAAATAAAGTCAAAGTCAATGTCCTTGGCTAGTATTCCCGGTAAATCTCAATCATGGTTGGGACAGCAATGGCTAAATACATTGAAAGGTGGAACCAGGATCTTTTTTTTTTTCCACAAAATGACCGAATGGAAGAATTTCTACCCAACTCTCACGGGCCCTTAATTTATTCCTAAAGCAAACAAGTAGCCACTCTGAAACTGGGGTAGGAATGACTATTCATTGATCTCAGTTTGTTGGTTTCCTCACTTGGGTTCGGGAAGGGTGGTTATTTTGAAGGATAAATGATGACAACTGGCGGGGGAGGTTTCGTCAGAGTCTCCCCCCTCAGTCTCCATTCCAGAAAACTATCCCAACTGGGATCCTCTCGTTTGGCGTCCTTTGAGTGGCGAAGCCATGGCCTTCTCATTTAAAGTGCCTTTATTTTTAAAATGTATGCAAAGGATGGTCCTATATAGTCTAACCCAGGGTTGTCCATCCTTGGTCACTTTAAGACATGTGGACTTCAACTCCCAGAATTCCCCAGCCAGCGTGAGGTCAGAATGTTTTATTTGTATGTTTCTAATGACTTTTTACGATTAAGACCGTTCTGTGAGAAAGCGAAGCTTGAGAAATGTCGAACTTTGGAAAGAGCAGGGAGAAGAATGACAAAGGTGATTAGAGGGCTGGAAGATAAAATGTATGAGGAACCGTAGCAGGAATTGGGTATGTCTAATCAAATGAAAGGGACTAGGACATCCATGATAGCAGTCTTCCAATATTGGAGGGGCTCCCACAAAGATGAGGGGGTCAAACTGTTTTCCAAAGCACCAAAAGGCAGGACAAGAAACAATGGGATGAAGCTAACCAACCTAGAACCAAGGAGAAATTTCCTGGTTGTTAGAGTCAGCCCAGCTATGCTGACTCAGGAATTCTGGGAGTTGAAGTCCATGAGTCATAAAAGAGCCGAGGTTGCCTACCCCTGAGCTTGTTGGAGAACAGCTTGAAGCCAGCTTGCCAGGTGAGCAGCAGATAGGAGAGAGGGAGAGGGGGGAGATAGATAGATAGAGAGAGAGAGAGAGAGAGAGAGAGAGAGAGAGAGAGAGAGAGAGAGAGAGAGAGAGAGAGAGAGAGAGAGAGAGAGAGGGGGAGAGAGGGAGAGAGAGAGAGAGAGGAAAGAGAGAGAGAGAAAGAAAGAGAGTGGGGGAAGAGGACTGGCAGACCAAGGGAGAGAGGGAGGGAGAGAGAGAGAGACAGAGAGAGAGAGAGAGAGACCCTTTTGACATCTAAAATGAAGGTAACACTGCATATATCCTTTTTTTACCTGTGTGTGTGTGTGTGTGTGTGTGTGTGTGTGTGTGTGTATAATAAAGGTAAAAAAGGATATATGCAGTGTTATCTTCATTTTAGATATCAAAAGGGTTTTGCAGCTCCTGGTGTTTTGTTTTTGGTGGGAAACGGGTCCAAGTGGCTCTTTGACTGTTTTGGGTTGCCTACCCCTGGTATAGGGCAAGGGTAGGCAACCTTGACTCTTTTATGACTCGTGGACCTCAACTCCCAGAATTCCTGAGCCAGCATTGCTGGTTGAAGTCCACGAGTCATAAAAGAGCCAAGGTTGCCTATCCCTGGTTTAGGGTCCCCTCCTTCAGCAGGGGGCTGGACTGGAAGACCACCAAGGTCCCTTCCAACTGTGTTACTCTACGTTCTATTATTCTACGGTATATTCTGAATTAGGGTTACAGGTCGAGAGAGGGCATGCAGCTCCCCAGTCTTCCCACCGCAGAGTCATTTCAACTTCCACTCTAATCTGAAATAATCCCTGCAACATGGCCAACTCAAAATAACTGAGCTGGATCCAACAAATTCTCTGTCTGGCTCTTTAGTTTCACCCACCCCAAACTGCCCATCGTGAAAAGGAAAGAGGGACTCACGACTGGGCGTCCCCACCCAACGGGTTCTAGAGAAGTTGACTGATTTGTAAAAAATTTGTAAAAAAAATTTTTTTATGAAACTCTTTGGAGTTTGAACAAAGAAATGACAGAAAGCAGGCCTTTGGCCCTTTCTCAGAAAACAGCCCTGTACATACCGTACAAAGCTAGTAACTTCTGGAATTTGGTTGATTTCCGTCATCTCCTTTAATGAATCAAGAGTCATGTTAGCTCTTTCCTTACCCTCCCATTATTATTATTATTATTTTTGCAAGCCTTCTGATGAATTGGCACAAAAGGAAAAAAAAGTGGGGAGGGAACGGAATTCTGGGAAAAGCATTTCTGGGTTGTTGTTTTTTATGCATTTGTTCCGGGACTATAGCAGAAAATTGCTGAAAGAAGTGACTATTCTGCTAGCAATTTTAATGCAGATGTTTTAAATAAGGGAGCAAACTTGAAGGAGCTTATTGGGAAACGTAAGAACCGTGCACTGGCTGACAGTACCAATTAAAATCCAGAATCAATTCAGGAAAAAGAATCAGACCAAATAAAAACCTACAAATATAATCAATGCCAGGAACCAAAAGAATATTTTAAGTAGGCCCAGTGGGACGTTTGAGGGTTTTCTCTTTCCCTTAAACAGCAAAGGACCATGCTTTAAATAACAGCGTGCAAACTTACGGATATTTCTATCTTTCTCTGGTAAATTCAGTGATATTTATTCTCAAGTTTTGGTGTACACCAGCGGTTCTCAACCTATGGGTCGCGACCCCATTTGGGGTCGAACGACCGTTTCGCGGGGGTCGCCAGACACCGCAGTCTGCCATTTTGTTTTGTTTTTTTGTCGCGCGCACGCCACGCATGCACGGTTCGGGCCGTTGCGCGCGCACCGTGCATGCGCGGATCGGCCCGTCGCAGTCCGCCATTTTGGGTTTTTTTGTTTTTGTTTTTTTGTTGTTGTTTTTCGTCGCGCGCACACCGCGCATGCGCAGTTCGGGCCGTCGCATGCGCACCGCGCATGCGCAGATCGGCCCATCGCGGTCCGCCATTTTGGGGGGTGTTGGGGTTTTTTTGGGTTTTTTGTCGCGAGTGTGCTGCGCATGCGCGGTTCAGGCCGTCGCGCACGCGCCGCGCATGCACAGATCAGCTTGTCGTGGTCCGCCATTTTGTTTTTGCTTTTTTTGTTGCACGCGCGCCGCGCATGCACAGATCGGCCCGGCGCGCACGCGTGCGCCAGGGTCGCACCGCGCATGGGCAGGGCAAGTGGGGTCTCAACCTGAAAAAGGTTGAGAACCACTGGTGTACACGAAGGACTTCTGCTTGGCCATCTGCTACAGAGAGTTAATTACAAGCAAGTCCTTGACATCTTTGTTCTTAAATTATGCAAGTTTGCATAAAATTCATAGGTTAAAAAAGGCATTGTATGAAGAATGTGTACAACTATGTATTTCCACCACTAACAGTAATGCACGTTTATTATAAAACTTTATACCCCAATGCAAATACATGTCATCAGTCTAATAAAGGCTGCTGACTAAATTTATCAAATGGCAGAAGTGTCATAATTTAAGATTTAGCATAGTTTTAGGCTATGAAAATACTACAGAAAAGTCCATTCATTGCCCAAACAATTTCTCAGATTAGAGCGATGACAATACAATTTCAAGTTATCTCAATCTAGCTTTGCCCCAACTGCTACTGTCTTCACATGACAATACTCAGAACGCATAAACGCAAAGCGCTTCAAGACTTCTGAGGAGGATAGACACGTACCAGCGATTACATCCAAAGAATTCTAGATGGCTAAGTGTTTAGTCTCTCTATTGTACCATATTTTAAACCTTTTTCCCTCCTGTAAAATACGTTAACATAAACACAGTGAGTATTTCTTCTCAAAGGAATTCTCTCTCGCGCGCTGAATTTGTTGTGATCTGTAGTATATCTTCCTCCTTTTCTCATCTTTTTAAAATGAAAATTATTGTTAAGAATCTAACTTTGGCCTGGTAGAAAAGTGCACAAATTTTAGGGGAAAAATAAATATAGAGAAATTCTCCCCTCTCCAAAAGGTACGTGTGGAAGTCATGAAAGACCGTAAAAACGGGCTATGACATAACATATTGTTAGTTATCTCTCTGCTCTGGCCACTTAAGGGAAGGTGGAATGTATATACTACTCTAATAGATATTTCAAATTGAGAAGGGATCCAGGAGTAGGCAACCTTGGCTCTTTTATGACTCGTGGATGTCATAAAAGAGCCAAGGTTGCCTATCCCTGGGATAGGCATATATGATTTTGGGGAGAATGGGGGAGGAAATACACAAAATTCAAAGATTTGCTATAAAATTTCCCAGTCCCTTCCCAAAACAGTGAGGGTTTTTTTTGGTTTTTGGTTTGTAGACAGTTCTTGAGGCTGTTTAAACTAAGAAATGGTATGCCAAAGGAATAAAGGCAAATGATCAAATAGTGTTCACGCAAAGGCAGAAAAGATTTGCACGCACGGCTAGAGAGATGGAGGAGAAATCTGGTGACTTTTCACCTGAACTTATCTTATTTTTTGCATTTTTGAATCGAAGCGTTCTTCAAAATGCACAAAACATTGCAGCGAAGTTTGTCAATAATAATTACCCAAGAAAGAGCGGTACAGAAAAAAAAATAGTAAGAAAAATTGTTTTTAAAAAAATAGGTGTACTTTAAATATGTGTGTGTGTGTGTGTGTGTGTGTGTGTGTGTGTGTAAGTCTTTGGTTATTCAGGTTTTCTCCCGCGTAAAATTGGAAGTGTCTTGGCGACCTTTTGACGAAGTTCCATTCGTCATCTTCAGGCTGGTGTTTTTGGTTTCATGCTTCTAGAAGCACGAAGCTGAAAACACCAGCCTGAAGATGATGAATGGGACTTTGTTGAAACGTCGCCAAGACATTTCCAATTTTACGTGGGAGAAACCCGAATAACCAAAGACTTACATATAAACACCCGCGAAAACATTACACACACACACACACACACACACACACACACACACATACATACATACATACATACATACATACACACATACTTTTTTGTAGCTCAGCACGTTGCGGAAATCCAAATGGGTTAGATTATAGCTCAGGGCATGGCGAGCACTAAGAATATGGTTTAATTTCAAAATCTAGCAGAAAGCTATTGTGTGAACGCGCCCACAGTGGTCCTGCAAGCCCGCCAGATGCCTCATAGCATCCGTCGCCGAGAATCTGACCCTCTTTTCACAAGCAGACCTACCAGCTTCCAATATAATTTGGCAATGCGCGACAGAAAAGCCCATTAAAATCCCCCGAATTCGCTGAGACCCCCACAAACAAAAGGGGTTCTCTTTCCCCCATTTCTTCTGGGCAAAAGCATTTCCTGGCACCCTGATCCTGGCCAGCATTGCTCTTTGATGCAGAACTAAGCCCACAGGCCCTTTATAGATGTACAAACCCACCCACCCCAGGGAAAGTATTTCTGATCAATGGCTGCAAAGGCTTGACAGCAGAGGTTTGGGGGCCCGTCATGATTTCTAAGAGCTGCATAATTAGCCCTGGAGTTTTGAAAAGCTTGGAAGTCGTGCACCGCAATGTCCTCGAGAGAGAGAACATGGGCAAGCTTTTGCTAATTGGACTGATTGTCTAACTGGTGCCAACAGCATTCAGGGCAACAGGACCCATCTGCTAGACATGGCAGCTCACACCTCCCAGAGAGAGGCCAGTCTCCCCTAGGGCAAGTGTGTGGACTTTGTGTTTGGGCATGTGCAAACAGAAGCGCAAAAAAGCCACAAGAAGTGTGTGTGCGCGCGGGGGGGGGGGTCTGAGAAGTGCTGCTCTTTCTTAAAAAACAAACAGTAAGCTTCTAGTCCTTAAAAGCTTAGAAGAAGGCAACCAGTTATTCAGGGGAAGTCTTAAGAAGCAGCCAAGTGATAAATGAGCTACCTTTTTGCTTTCACGCCATTAACAGTGAAGTTTTGAAGTACTCAGAAAAATTCGACCTGTTGAAAAGGGTAAGATATCGTGGTTTATATTTTGAAACGGAGATGATCTAACCGTTCTCTAAGGAAGACTCAAATTTGAATTCACACAATATGTAGTACTTAAGCCTAAACTGGTTAAATAACATTGCTGGGTTCACATAACAAGCTGTTCTACACACTCTTAATGATGTAGAATGATACCTAATGCGATGGTTCAGTGTAAAATAATGCGCTACGGCAGTGGTTGGGTTCCCACAAAACGCTTTTTCACAAAACGCTAAACCATAAAGTATCCAACATTTTAGCTTAGTTTGAGTATGTAATAAGAATCTAGCCAGGGTTTCTCTCCCTGCAAAAAAAAAAAAAGGGAAAAAGAAAAACAACGGAGTCCAAAATGTATGTTGCTAATGGAGAAATGTGTTAAGTGAGTTTTGTCCCATTTTTACGACTTTTCTTGGTTAGTTATACAGTTTTTCAGTGAATCCGGCTTCCCCACTGACTTTGCTTGATAGAAGGCCGCAAAAGTAGATCAAAGGCAACCGTCGTAAGTAGGAGCCAAGCGTCTGAATTTTGATCACACGATCGTGGGGCTGTGACAAAGGTCATAAGTGTGGGGAAATGGTTCCTTTTTTCAGTGCCGTTGTTAACTTTGAAAGGTCACTAAGTGAACTGATGTTAAGTCGAGGACTTACCTGTAGGTCGTGAGTAAAGAAATACTTTCCCACATTTTGAGATACCTGGTATTTGATTTACCAAAATGGTGTTTAAATGCCTAAACAAAATTGAATTTACAGTAGATGTAAATGTGTAGGAGACTCCTACTAAGTAGCTTTTCTGCCCTTCCTCTCCAGAGAAAGTTCTACTCTTGAGAATCTAGCACACGGGTCCCCAACCCTCGGTCCGTGGACCAATACCGGGCCACGGCATGCCAGCAACTGGTCCGCACAAACAAGCAAAGCCCCATCCGTGGGATGCAGGCAGCACACAAAACCACGTACTCTCCGGTCTGTAGAAAAAACTTATCTCCACAGAACCGGTCCCTGGTGCCCAAAAGGTTGGGGACCCCTGATCTAGCACATCAGAGAAATCTCTCCGCTAAAACTCTTCTCGCTGTCATATTAAGTTTATACCTATGGTGAACCGAGCAAATACATTTCTTCCAGTCTGAAAAGTAATCCTAAGTGGTGGGATTCAGCCGGTTCACACTGGTTCGGTAGAACTGGTAGCTAAATTTTGTTGAGTTTGGAGAACCGGCTGAACCCATGCTGCTTCTGGAAGTCCGTTCTAGGTCTCGGAGGCTTGGAGGAGGCCTCCCAGGCCTAGAACAGCGCACAGGAAGTACATGAATGTTACTTCCAGAAGTCCATTCTAGGCCTCGGAGGCCTGGAGGAGGCCTCCCAGGCCTAGAACAGCCCACAGGAAGTACATGGATGTCACTTCCGGAAATCTATTATAGGCCTTGGAGGCCTGGAGGAGGCCTCCCAGGCGTAGAATGGCCCACAGGAAGTACATGGATGTCACTTCCGGAAATCCATTATAGGCCTCGGAGGCCTGGAGGAGGCCTCCCAGGCCTAGAACAGCTCACAGGAAGTACATGGATGTCACTTCCGGAAGTCCGTTCTAGGCCTCGGAGGCCCAGGCCTGCATCCACGCAGAGAACCGGATGTTCAGGTATTTGAATCCCACCACTGCCTAAGCCACATTTGGATACAATACTTCATATTAAACTGTGATGCAGCAGTACAGCAACTCCTAAATTCCTCCGTGTGCTCCTCCTCTCGTCTCCATTGCAGCTTTGAAGAAGACAAAGACAGCTTTCACTTCCGCTTTTGGTAAGGATAGCAGAGAGAAAGAGCATATTATTAAAACACTTTTTTAAAAAAAAACCAACAAAAAAAGCAGGAAGCAAGAAATACTCGGTGAAAAGAAGCACGAAGGACCTTTTTGAAGCAAGGCAAAGGCTGTTTAGTCTGTGTGCGACAATGGACTTCTAAAAGTTCACCACCTCGAATGCAAGCCTACCGTCTTGTGAAGATGGTTCATACACTGAGCTATCCTAACTAATAGCTGCTGACAGAATGACTCTTCGGAGATCCTTCTCGTTCTTTTTCAACATGCTTCACAAATATCTAAAGCCAAGCCAGCTTCTGGCTTGAGGAAATCAACTTCCTTTCAGGATAGTTATCAATTCCTCACCAACCCAGTAATAAAACAGCAAGAGGATATCATAGTTTTAAAGAGTCCAAAAACTATCGGGGCTTTGATTGGTTGCAACTATTTCAGTTTGGCTATATTCATGTTCCTAAAATGACTTACAACCTGGAAACATACACAAGCCATAGAGGTGGATCTCCAACAGTGGCTGGAGCATAACCATCATATATTATTTTTAAATTATACTATCATATTAAATTAGATAACCATCACATTTGCAATGCCTTATCGATAGTATTCAGTCACTGACTGCATTGTAACCAAGTATGATGACATATCCTTCCTAGAAAAACAATGCAAGTAAGTTCTCCATCAGAGTCAATGGCCACTGGTTACAACCTGCGTTCTCTTTACCTCGCTCCAAGTATTGTGTGAGTATGGGTGCCATACTAGATTCAGAGAAACTGCAACTAGTTCAGAGGAAGGCAATGAGATTGATTTGACACACCTGGAATACTGCAGCCAATTTTGGTCACCATGTCCACAAAAAAGAGGTTGAGAGTTTGGAAAAAAATTCAGAGAAGAGCAACTAAGATGATCCAAGGCCTGGAGGCTAAAACATATGAAGAACGGCTGCAGGACTTAGGTTTGGCTAGTCTAAAGAAAAGAAGAAATAGGGATGACATGATAGCAGTGTTTCAGTATCTGAGGGGCTGCCACAAGGCAGAGGGGGTCAGGTTGTTCACCAAAACACCAGAGGGAAGGACAAGAAACAATGGTTGGAAACTGACCAAGGAGAGAAGCAACCTGGAATTAAGGAGAAACTTCCTGACAGTGAGGACAATCAACCAGTGGAACAGCTTTGCCTCCAGAAATCCTGGGCACTCCATCACTGGAGATTTTTAAGAAGAGACTAGACCAGTGATGGCGAACCTTTTAAAGACCGAGTGGCCAAAAACAGGCCCCGGCCCCACTCCAGCCCCTGCCCCGCCCCCACCCCACCTGCTTGCAGGGCCATTCACCGCCTCCAGAGCCTGCCGTAGATCGCCCAGGTAGCCCAGCAGCACCGTGGCGGCCACCCCCTCTGCCCGCACCCCGCAGCATCAACTGTGCACAATGGGGCGTGAGGCCAGATTCTTGTCTATGCTGTCTGGCTGCCATGTTCTTGCCTGCGCTGCTCCGCATGGGCCACGCTCGGGGGTGACTCTCCTCCAGGGTGGCTGCTGATGAGGGGGTCATGGGGGAGGCAAGCCTGGGGCAATGGCACGTGTGCCCACAGAGAGGGCTCCGAGTGCCGCCTCTGGCACGGATGCCATAGGTTCGCCACCACTGGTGTAGGTTCTCCTGCCTGAGCAGGGGGCTGGACTTGAAGACCTCCAAGGTCCCTTCCAGCTCTATCCTATTCTATGGCTGGGTTCATTCCAGCAGCCCTCAATATAATGGATTTAAGTTATCAGAAGGCACATTCCAAGTGAATGTTAGGAAAGAGTTTGTAGTAAAACAGTATAAGCAGTTGTCAACGAAACCAATAAGTCGTAAGTCATTTTTTTCAGTAACTTGGAGCAGTTGCTAAGAAAAGGACTAAGTGTCTTTTATTTTATATGACAATCTGAGCATTCTGAAGGTTTGTCCAAGGACTCTGAAGACAAAGCAAATGCTACCTGTGAGTGTCCACAAGTCCCCAAGAGGGTTGCCAAAATTCAGAAAGAGCAGCGTTGATCTCCACATGTCTGTCTGAAATATCTCGAAGATTTTAACACCCCAAATTTTGAATATCCCCACTCGAATTTTGAAAGAACTTCCAAGTTATTGCCATGGTACCACATAACCACTTCCAGCTTTATTCAAACATTTATTTGTACGCTATGCCTGTGGCTGAAGGTCTATGGCAGCAGTTCTCAACCTGTGGGTCGCGACCCCATTTGGGGTCGAACGACCATTTCACGGGGGTCGCCAAACAACACAGTCCGCCATTTTTCCCCCTTTTCCTTAGCTGTGCTACTCCCTCTTATTCTATTGGCTTTTGAAAGCCAGTAGAATAGACTCTCTTGAATAGAGTCTAATTCTATTGGCTTTCAAAAGCCAATAGGAATTGTCCAGGCTGTCTCTGCCCTGCTGAGCCCGCCAAAAGTCCCAGTCTGCAAACAGTGCTGCAAGTTGTCTGCAGCGAAGGCGAGCTGTCTGGAAGTTTCCACCCCTCCCTGCTGAGCAACTACTAAAAATGTAAGTAAAAGAGGGCCAGGGATGGGAGGTGGGAGGCCGGCGGGCGCAGGGAGGGTTGCTGGCGCACGTGGGGCCCGGCGGGTGCCTTACCTCCCTTGGGCTGGGCCAGCTGGTGGCCCAGCCGGTGGTCGCCCTGCGCCGTCGCTGCCCCTTGCCAGCTACACCTCAGCCAGCGCAGGGGGCGGCACCACGCATGCGAGGCGCTCCTGGGCAGGGAAATACAGGTAGTCCTCGACTTACGACCAGTTGGGGGTCGCGGCATTAAAAAGGTTGAGAACCACTGGATTAGAGAGAAGAAGAGCAGATAGCATTCTGCTAAATTACTGTATCGTACATTGTTTCATCCTCCAATGTTGTGGTAAGGTGAGACCGGAGCTCAAGCATGGGAATTGCTTATTACAAAGCCATGTTGTTCAGGACATTAGGACTTGTTTTTTGGGTATATTGTTTTTTGTGTGTTTTTATTACTGTTCCTGGAAGCCACCCAAGGTTATGGTGTATTAGATATATAGACAGACATTTTGGAAAGTACCCAGAAAACATTTTAAAAATTCCAAAAATGCCACCAGACTCAGCACGCACTGTATGCAGGACTAACCAATATTTAAAGCAATTAGTTGACCAACATTTAAAGGAAACAGGGAGATTTGGGGTGGGAAAAAGAGGGCTTTTAACCTCTTTCTTACCTGCTGTTTCTAATTATCTTCCTGCTTTAACTTTTCTTGTCCCACTCTGGATTAAGCAGGATAAGGTGAATAACTACCCCCTGAAGACATATTTCTTTAAAAACAGATTCCGTCTCATACACGTGAAGTAATTTGTTAGCATCATGTACAAAAAAAATTCACAGACAATTTATGGCTTCATAACTACCTGTATTAACAGCCCCATTTTGTTCCCTCTCCTGTTTTTTGGAAATCTAAATTTCTAATTGGAGCTACGTGAGCTAAGTTGTATACATAACCATTTGGAAGATAACTTTCATCCTTCTATAACTTTCTCTACTGGGGTCTAGAAACATTGGCCAGCTGTGTCTAAGCTTGAAAGCTAAGCAAGTTGAAGGATATGACAGGCAGGATGCATAAAGAAATAAAAAGATTTTATTTCTGAATTATGGTTTAAGTTAAAGATATGATTTTTGCTATTGATATGAAGTTATATTGTGTTATTTTTAAACCATGTAGATGTTTGATTGGACCAGCCTGAAAATACTTGCAAGAGGTCACTCAGATCACTAAAATGAGAGTTGATGAACAGCTGAATGAGACCAATGTTATTTATTTATTTATTTACTTATAGCATTTAAATAGCCACCCATCTTCTATTAAACTCTGGCCAGCTCCCAATCAATTACTATTAGGTAAATCTAGGATTTAGTTGGGAATTGAATTAAGCATTCTGGATGAAGGTGGCAGAAAACTATTTCCATAATATGTTTTACAGAATACCGAAGAGTAGACAAGCACTTCAATATGAGCCTGCAGTGTGCTGTGGCTGCCAAAAAAAGGCAATGCAGTTCTAGACTGCATTAACAGAGGAATAGAATCAAGAACCATTTTATAATGCCTTGGTAAGGCCACACTTGGAATATTGCATCCCGTTTTGGTTACCACAACATAAAACAGTGGTTCTCAACCTTTTTCAGGTTGAGACCCCACTTGCCCCGCCCATGCGCGGTGTGACCCCGGCGCACGCGCGCACGCGTCGTAACAATCTGTGCATGCGCGGCGCGCGCGCGACAAAAAAAAAACCCAAAACAAAATGGCGGACGGCAACGGGCTGATACGCGCATGCACGGCGGGCGCGCGACGGCCCAATCCGCGCATGCGCGGCGTGCACGGCAAAAAAAAACAAACCAAAAACAAAATGGCAGACCGCAACGGGCCGATCCGCGCATGCGCGGCGCACGCACGCGACAGCCCAAACCGCGCATGTGCGGCGCGCGCGACAAAAAAACAAACAAAAAAACAAAAAAACAAAAACAAAATGGCGGACCGCGGTGTCCGGTGACCCCCGCGAAACGGTCGTTCGACCCCAAATGGGGTCGCGACCCATAGGTTGAGAACCGCTGACGTAAAAAAAGATATTGAGACTCTAGAAAGAGTGCAGAGAAGAGCAACCAAAATGGTTAGGGGACTGGAGGCTAAAACATATAAAGAATGGTTGCTGGAATTGGGTATGTCGAGTTTAATGAAAAGAAGGATTACAAGTGACTTGAGAGCACTGTTCCAATATTTGAATGGGTTAACCTATCTTCCAAAGCACCTGAAGGCAGGACGAGGAGCAAGGGATGGAAACTAAGCAAGGAGAGAAGCAACCTAGAACTAAGGAGGAATTTCTTGACCGTGAGAACAATGGTAATCAGTGGAACGGCTTGCCTCCAGAAGTTGTGGGTGCTCCAACACTGAAAGTTTTGAAGGAGAGACTGGAAATGGTATAGACATGGAAGGGACTTTGAAGGTCTTCTAGTCTAACCTCCTACTTGAGCAGGGCTGTAAGACCTCCAAGGTCCCTTCCAACTCTTGTGTTACTCTGTGTTCTGTAAAAGCAATCACCTATGCACATTTTACAAGATAAAACAGTTAGGAGGTGCCTTTCTGGGGAAACTCATTTTACACACAAATCTTTTCCTGTCACCTTTAAGACAGGTGATGAAAGATAACGTATTGCAGTCAGATTCACAGGGAGCGACTTTTGCCGAGAGCTGAGAAAAAGGCCCCCTCTGTGAAATCCCGATCTAGGCAGATTGCAGGGATAAAATGTTGAAATTGATTTCAGCTGTGGACTGTCCCTCTTCAGCAAAGCAAACAATCTCTCCTCTGCAGTGGATATCTTAATAATAATAATAATAATAGTAATAATAATAGTAATAGTAATAATAATAATAATAATAATAATAATAATATCCTGGGTAAGGACTCGATAGGTAGACAAAATGCCAAATCCAGTCTGAACATCTGGCTGACTGTGCGATGATCCATAATAATAATAATAATAATAATAATAATAATAATAATAATAATAATAATAATAATAATAATAATAATATCATCTGTAATACCATCAAACATCCACATCTGCCTATCCCAGGTCCTGGGTAAGGACTTGATAGGTAGACAAAATGCCAAATCCAGTCTGAACATCTGGCTGACTGTGCGATGATCCATCATCATCATCATCATCATCATCATCATCATCATAAAGTTGGAAGGGACCTTGGAGGTCCTCTAGTCCAGCCCCCTGCTCAGGCAGGAAACCCTATACCAGTGATGGCGAACCTTTTAGAGACCAAGTGCCCAAACTGCAACCCAAAACCCACTTACGTATCATTGGGTGCCGGGTGGGTGTGAATATTGAGCTGACAGCCTTCCCTTCCCACCTCTACATAAATATTTATACGTGTATATTTCTTTTATACAAGACAAACAACTAGTTTGTCAAGAAGAAAGGGTGACTTGATCGAAGTGTATAAAATCATGCATGGGATAGAAAAGGTGGATAGAGAAAAATTCTTTTCTCTATCACACAATACCAGGACAAGGGGGCACTCCCTAAAGCTCATAGCTAAGAAAGTGAGGACAAATAAAGGGAAATATTTCTTCACCCAGAGAGTCGTTGGTTTATGGAATTCACTTCCAGAAGGGGTCGTGACAGCTGTCAGCCTTGACAGCTTCAAGGCATGGTTAGATAGATTCATGGATGCCAAGTGTATCAGTGGTTATTAAAACGGATGTCCATGTGCCGCCTCTATGTTGGTTGAGGCAGGCAGGATTCCCTTGGGTACCATTTGTTGGGGGTCAAGGGAAAGGGAGGGTTTTGCCTTCTCTTTCTGCTCAAGATCCCCATGGACAATTGGTGGGCCACTGTGTGATACAGAATGCTGGACTCGATGGGCTTTGGCCTGATTCAGCATGGCTCCTCTTATGTTCTTATGTTCCACTTGGTGCAGAGTTTGTCTCCCAGTTGATGTCAGGATAGTTAAAGTCCCCCATTACTATTGTGATGTGCTTCCAACATACCTTAGTTAGCTGACTAGCCAAAAGTTTATTTATTTATTTATTTATTTTATTCAGATTTGTATGCCGCTCCTCTCCGAGGACTCGGAGCGGCTCACAACATTTATATAAAACAATTTTGACTAAATCCGAAAAAAAGTTCATCTATTTCCTCTGGTTGGTTGGGTGACCTGTAGTATACACCTATGGCAATGTCATTTTTTTCCCCTTTTATATTGACCCAAATGCATTCAAGGCAGTTTTTATCATGGTTGTGCTCTATTTCTGTAGAGATGTAGTTATTTCTTATAGAGAGAGCAACTCCACCTCCTCTTTTATTTGGTCTGTTTCTTTTAAAAAATTTAAACTATTTAAAATAATTTAAATAGTTTCAATCAGACCCTGGTTGACTGTGCTAGTCTGCCTGCAGGATCATTTCTTTTTGAATATCCTTTGGGGAACTTTTTTTTTTTCCCAAAAAAGAGCAATGGTGTCTGTTTGCATTTGGTAGCAGTACATTCCACACTGCCCATCTAAGGATTCAACCTTCCTGGGAGCAGCGCTGGATCTAACTGGCAGTGCCATGGCAGGGCATGAAGAAGGGAAGACGATACAGCAAGCCCTACCCAGCATTTGGCTCTGCTGGCTTGGAGAAGGATGTTAACTTTGCACCTGCATTGGGACAATCATCCAATCTCCATGCTGGCACCCCTGTTTCCATTAAGCATGCAAATGATGTTCCCTTTTCTACAAGCCCACTTTCATCTTGGTTTCCCTCAGGGAGGCTACAGTCAGTGCTGCGCTGTGTGGTACACAATTTAAAAGTCACAACCATCAAGCTACTACTATGCCCGGAATGATGGGAGGAAAATAACATTTCAATTTTGCTGAGAAAACAGGGCATCTTCTAGAACAGGGATTTTCAACCTTTTCACCCATTGTACCACTTTTAGGATAGGGCAACATCCGAGGACCACCCGTCGCCTAGCAAGGTGTCAAAAACTTGATGACCAAAAAAAAGGGGGGGGAAGTGATAAAGTACAGGTAGTCCTCGACTTACAACAGTTCGCTTAGTGACTGTTCGAAGTTACAATGGCACTGAAAAAAGTGCCCCCCCAAGCCACAGCCGAGCAAGACACCTGCCTGCCCGCCCGGTGGCGCTCTTCCTCCTGTCCAAGGTTTTCATTGTTGTGAGCATTTCTGTTGAGGATTGGCAGCGGGGGTAGGGTGGAGGGGGTGTTTGGTTTTTATTCCCACCCCCATCTGCTGGGTGGTTGCAGCAGGTTTTGGTCACTTCACATGACCCTGGGACACTGTGACCATCATAAATATGAATCCGTTGCCAAGCATCTGAATGTAAATCACAAGACCCTGGAGAGGCTGCAACATCCCAGCTGATCGGCGCTTCTTCTGGGCTCAGCGGAAGCGCCAGGATCAGCGCCGAACTCCAGCTGGAGCCTGGTGCTGATCCTGGGGCTTCCGCTGAGCCCTGACAGCCCTGCAGCTCCAGCCGTCTCTCGCTCAGGCTTGTGCAATGCTGCCACCGGTTCAGCTCATTCCCCTCTCCCGCTACTCCTTTTCTAGGATGGTCACATAGCCCCTGCCAGGTGCCAATGAACCAGAGGTGGTACCCGTACCACTGGTTGAAAAGCCCTGGACTAGACCAGGGATGGGCAACCAGGGCAACTTTATGACCTTTGTGCTTCAACTCCACATGGCTGGCTGAGGAATTCTGGGAGTTGAAGTCCAGAAGTCATAAAGTTGCCGCAGTTTCCTGGGTCTAGACAGATATGGGGCAGACCTTTAAAACATGTACCTGAGATACGGAGGCATCACAGACAAAACCAAAAATGGGAAGGATACTTCGTTCCTCTGCTTTTTCCAGGATTTTCAAGCAAGCCACACAACCTGCTAAAAAAATCTTTTTATTACTCTGAACCTGCCTGTTTATTTTCTGAACAGATGCTCTCTCACCCTTATATAGTTAAGGTAAACAGATCGTGTTTTAACTGGTCCTCAGATGGATCAAATGTTCTTCCTTCCCTACAATGTCTTTATATCAGGCGAGAAAATATGAAATATGCAGGGCATGACAGAATAAACCTGATTATTTTTTTTCTGACTCAGAACAGCTTTCTTACACCTGCCTGGAGGAAGAAAAAAAAAGGTTTACCTTTTGGCGCAACAATCCACTACAGGCATAAATGTGCCCCCTTCCCATGATAATCCTTTGGTTCCTTCCTACTCCCTATTTTTGTTTTATATTCTTTGAATTACAAAACATTAAACGGAAAAGCTATGGGGCATGCAGAGAGCCAGATTCAAAAAGCAAAACTGTTTCAAGCACGCACGCACGCACGGAGCAGCTATTACAGCGGTTCTCAACCTTTTCCGGGGCTCGACCCCGGCCCGCATCACGCATGCGTGGCGCGACAGGGCGCATCGCGCATGCACGGCGCGACGGCCCGCATCGCGATAGGGGAAAAATAGCCGACCCAAAAAACATGGCCGACCAAAAAAAAAATATGGCGGACTGCGGTGCTTGGCGACCCCCGTGAAATGGTCGTTCGACCCCAAATGGGGTCACGGCCCACAGGTTGAGAACCGCTGAGCTATTAGAATCCCAAATGAGTTTTGTCCAAGGACTTCATGAAAAAAGGTCGCATGCAGGCCTGTATGCGTGCATGTAAATCACATATTTGTTTAAAAGAATTGTTTGGACGCCCATCTTGAATACAGCTCTGGGTGGCTGACAACAATAAAAACAGTAACCACCAAACCATAATCCATCAAAACAAAACGCAAAACCGAATCCCTTAGGGGAAGTCCTACTACCAGCTCCAGATATTCCCATTCTCTCCCACCACCCGGGTGAAAAGCTGGGTCTTTATGGCCTTCCCAAGGGCTAAAAGGGTGAGGGCCTGCTGAGGTACGGGGTGGTGGTGGTACCTGGCTGAGGAATTCTGGGAGTTGAAGTCCACAAGTCCTAAAAGGGCCAAGTTGGAAGACCCCTGCTCGGGGCTGATCCAAGTTACCTCTTTATTGCTACGTGCCTATTTATAAGAATCTTGCCAGACTAAACAATATTCTCTCGGGAACAGCCAGATAAAGGGCTCAGGAACTCTAGGGCAGGGCTTTTCAACCAGTGGTACAGGTACCACCTGTGGTCCATTGGCACCTGGCAGGTGGTACGCGAGCATCCTAGAAAAGTGGTAGCGGGGGAGAGGAATGAGCTGAACCAGTGGCAGCACCGCACAAGCCTGAGCGAGAGATGGCTGGAGCTGTAGGGCTGTCAGGGCTCAGCGGAAGTGCCAGGATCAGCGCCAGGCTCCAGCTGGAGTTCGGTGCTGATCCTGGTGCTTCTGCTGAGCCCTGAAGAAGCACCAGCTGGAGCTCGGCGCTGATCCTGGTGCTTCTGCTGAGCCCAGAAGAAGCGCCGATCAGCTGGAATGTTGCAGCATCTCCAGGGTCTTGTGATTCACATTCAGATGCTTGGCAACTGATTCATATTTATGACGGTCACAGTGTCCCAGGGTCATGTGAAGTGACCAAAACCTGCTGCAACCACCCAGACAAGGGGGGGGAATAAAAACCAAGCACCCCCCACCCCACCCCCGCTGCCAATCCTCAACAGAAATGCTCCCAAGAATGAAAACCTCAGACAGGAGGAAGAGAGCGGCCGGACGGGCAGGCAGGTGTCTTGCTCGGCTGTGCCTTGGGGGGCACTTTTTTCAGTGCCATTGTAACTTCGAACAGTCACTAAGCGAACTGTTGTAAGTCGAGGACTACCTGTACTTTATCACTTTTTCCCTTTTTTTTGGTCATCAAGTTTTTGACACCTTGCTAGGCGACTGGTGGCCCTCGGATGTTGCCATATCCTAAAAGTGGCACAATGGGTGAAAAGGTTGAAAAGCCCTGCTCTAGGGGAGGTAAGGCCTGTGTCGCTTCCTGCTGCGCGAGGCCTCTAAGCTTGCCCCCCCTCTTCACACCTCCCACTATTCTAGCTGGAGATTCCACTACTACACTATCCTATCCGATCGAATAGGACAGGTACATGTCTCAGGGAGAGGTGGCGCTGCCAATTTTGCCTTTCAATCCCTGGATCCCTAGTCCTGGGAAATACAAATAGCAGGCATTACTTCCAACTGCTCGGGGGTGGGGGGGGAGGAAAGGGCAAAGGGAAGACGTGGAGTCTTTCTTAGGGAGTTGGGACTAGTGGGCATGGATGGGGGGTGGGGGTAAGAATGAGAAGCCTCCCCAATTCTCATTGCAGTAAATGGGGTTTTGATGACCAGGATCATCCACCATGGTGCCCATCTGATTAACAGGCAAACCTCTTGACGGTAGCCATTGTAACACCGCTCCTGCGCGAGCTGCACTGGTTGCCGGGGGTCTTTCGGGTGCGGTTCAAGGTGTTAGTGACCACCTTTAATGCGCTCCATGGCATCGGACCCGGATACTTACAGGACCGCTTACTGCTAGCAAATACCTCCCGCCGTCCGGTACGCCCCCACAGAGAGGGCCTCCTCAGGGTGCCGTCGGCCAGACAATGCCGGCTGGCGACCCCCAGTGGGAGAGCCTTCTCTGTGGGAGCTCCCACGCTATGGAACGAGCTTCCCCCCCCCTCGAACTCCATACAATGACAGATTTACGCACCTTCCGTCGGGAACTAAAAACGTTCCTTTTTCGACAGGCCGGCCTGGCATAGAAGCTCCGGTTCCAGTAGGGTTAGAATGTTTTAGGGGGATTGAGTAACATTTTTTAAGATCTGTAAGTGTTGGGTTTTAAATGGGGATTTTACGGCCAAAATTATTTAATTTACTTTTAATTATATTAAACTATGTATATTTTAATTTTTTAGGCTGTACACCGCCCCGAGTCCTTCGGGAGAGGGGCGGTATAGAAATTTGACAAACAAACAAACAAACAAACAAACAAACAAACAAACAAACAAATAAATAAATAAATAAATAAATAAATAAATAAATAAATAAATAAATAAATAAATAAATAAATAAATAAATAAATAAATTGTGTGAGAGATGCCCCAAGATCCCCCCTTTTTCAAATGGGGGCCACAAAGCTTCTGAAAGCAGGTCAAGGACCATAGGCTGCTCCCCCCCACCCCCCCCGGCCCGGAATCTGCGGAAAGCCTGCAAAAGAATGGCGACTGGGGTGTCTCTTGGACAGCTGAGACGTATTTAATGAAGCCTAGCGTTATTTCCCCTCCGGTTGCGCAACCCGAGGCATTCAGCTCCCATTCTTTTCCCTTCCAAACACCTGCCTCTACAGGTCGTATAAAGATTAGAAGGAACACTATGTTCGCAAGTTATTTCCTCTCCTAATCTGCAGCAACCTTTTCATATCTGGAATGAAGGGAGGGGCGGCATTTCCCTCCTCTTTTACGTAAGAGTCAGAACACTGCGTGTTTTTTTAAAAAAAACAAACAAAAAAACAAAACAAAAACAAAGAAAAACAGGAGTAATTTAACGTATTTCTTTTTTTAAAAAAAAATATTTTATTGATTTTATAATTTTAAACAACAAAAAGAGAAAAACAAGACAACTCAACTTAATACATTCTTTTTCAACTTTCTCCCACAGTAAACAAAAAACCAACGTACATTCTTTTAAATGCATATATACAATATTTTAAGAAACTATGGGTGTTGCTCGGCAGCACCCCCCCTACCACATCCCCTTTCTCCCTATCTCCCTCTCCAACTTCCCTCCTCCTCACACTTCTCTCCCTTCCTCTCTCCACCCTCCTCTCCTCCAACCATCCTACTTCCTTCCCCTCTTTCACTCCTCCCTCACGACCCCCTCCAGATGTAGTCCAGAGGTACTGTCCAAGCAACCCCTCATCTATAAGTAAGTATTTCTTTCTTATATATTACAAGTATTACAGTTGAGTATGTTATTAAACCCCCCCACCTACCCACCCACCCCCACTTCCCAGAGTGAATACAGGGTAAAGGGGAAAAAAAGAAAAAAAAACTCTAGATTAAACAAAATTATTATATAAATCCTAATAAAAATTTAACTATATGCTAAATACAATTACTTAGATTGATATTTCCCTTGAATATACTCTATCCACTTTTTCCATTCTAACATATATTTTTCATTCGAATAGTCTTTCAAATATGCAGATATTTTAGCCATTTCCGCCAAATTTGTAACTTTCAAAAGCCATTCCTCGATAGATGGTACTTCTGCCTTCTTCCAATATTGTCCCACCAACAGTCTCGCTGCTGTAATCAAGTTCAAAATCAAGAATTTAACGTATTTCTTGATGCAGGATGCAGCGGTGGCCATTTGCTTAGATCAGTGTTTCTCAACCTTGACAATTTTAAGGCACGTGGACTTCCACTCCCAGAATTCCACAGCCAGCATTGCTGGCTGTGGAATTCTGGGAGTTGAAGTCCACGTGCCTTAAAGTTGTCAAGGTTGAGAAACACTGGCTTAGAATATGGTCCTTCGAAAAGAACCTGGATGGACTTGCCAGTAGCTATCTGTCCTAGCTTAACAGATCATCCTTTCCCCCCCCCCCAGAGTCAATATGATCGGGAACTTGAAAAAGGCCCTGTGCACTTCTAGAAACAACAGCTTTAAGCCCTGTTGGGAAACGTAATACTAGACTAGATACTGATCTCAACAAACAAAACAAATCTTACATAATCCAGTGAATGTCCAATGCAGTGCATGGTTATTTTTTTTTTCCACTCCAAGGATCTCTGGCCAGTACACATAATCTCAGTGTTATTTTATCAATGCAACAAATCCTGTTCAAGAGCTGCGGCTGAGAATGACTGACCCACATAAAAAGTTTACTAACTACGTAGGAACAAATCACTGGTTCAGTTTCCTAGCTACCAAAAAAAAAAAAAAAGCTACACTATTTTTGTGCATCCCAAGCCTTGAAACAAAACAGGCCTGCTTGTTTTTCAGGTGCAAAAACACACTTTCTCGCAAGCAAAAATCCCCCCTCGCCAAGTCTTCCACATCCAATGCATCGTGTGCACATAACTTAATAACACGATCAAACAGGAAGTTGTAGCAATAACGCTAAAACAATAGATCGATTGTGGACTGCTAAGGTCACGGCGGCAGGACTGTAACCTTGACGTTCCAAGTTGAACAACAAATAACAACTGAGCATTAAGCACACCTAGTGCCGGAGGATCTCTCCATTTCTAAAGAAAAATCTTTAGCCATTAACCAGGTATTCAAACTTTGGCATCTGTTCCCACATCAAAACTGAGAGTGTGGTTGGGGAAAAAAGATATATTGAATTTTTCAGGAGGAGAACTAGCTCTTCCAACGAGGATTTGACTCGGTTCTAGAGAAATCACAAGGAACTTGGGAAAATGGAAGAAACCGTTTGCTGAAGTCTAAATGGCAGCACCAATCCAGAGGACTCACTGGCTGGGTTCACAAGATTCATTAAACCCTATAGTTATATCCACACAGCACAATTCCTATCATCTCAGAATGTGATATAACCAAATGTAGGGTTAATCCACAGCATACCACTCTATTCTAGTGCACTGTGGAAACTTAATTACTTCCAAATTAAGTAGGAATATAGTTACAGGGTTCAGTATTAAATGTAAGTCTATTATACAGAGGGATCCCTCTTTTTTACTTATTCAATTTTTATCCTGCCTTTACTGTTGTATAAGTCAGCTGAGGTGAGTCAGTTGAGGTGGAGAATGTGCCTTCTATTTCCCCACGACAACCCTGTGAGGTGGGTTGGGCTGGGAGAGAGGTCTCCCAGCTAGTTTTTCATGCCTAAGGCAGGACTAGAACTCACTGCCTCCTGCTGACTAGTCCAAAGTCACCCAGCCAGCTTTCATGCCTAAGGCAGGATTAGAACTCACCATCTCCTGGTTTGTAAGCCAGCACCTTAGCCACTACACCAAACTAGCACTCGTAACTCTTGTAGTCTTAAATCACGGCCTAGCTTAGAGATGGATAACCAATGAATGGTCTCTGTTCTGGACCTAGTCCCCAGAGTGAGCTCTAGGCCAGGGCTTTTCAACCTTTTCACCAACTGTACCGCTTTTAGGCTATGGAAATATTCGAGTACCACCTAGCAAGGTGTCAAAAACTTGATGACCAAAAAAAAAAAAAAACCTGTTCAAAGTTGCAATTGTACTGAAATGACTTATGACCATTTTTCACACTTATGACCATTGTAGCATGCCCAGAGTCATGTGATTTATATTTGGATGCTTGGCAACTGATTCATATTTATGATGATTACAAGGTTCCAGGGTCATATGATCCCTTTTTGCAATCTTTTGACAAGCAAAGCCAATGGCAGGGCTGCTAGTGGCCAAGTGCTAAGGCGGGACTTCCTTCCTTCCCTCCCTCCCTCCCTCCTTCCCTGCCTCCCTCTTTCTCATGCACACCTCCTTCTGAAGGAAGAATTTGAACCCACCCCCATATTTTCCCTCTTCCATATATTCATCAAACAAGGAAAAGCCTCCAGAGCAGCGGTTCTCAACCTGTGGGTCGCGACCCCATTTGGGGTCGAACGGCCATTTCACGGGCGTTGCCAAACAGCGCAGTCTGCCATTTTTTCCCCTTTTCCTTAGCTGTGCTACTCCCTCTTATTCTATTGGCTTTTGAAAGCCAATAGAATAGACTCTCTTGAATAGAGTCTAATTCTATTGGCTTTCAAAAGCCAATAGGAATTGTCCAGGCTGTCTCCGCCCTGCTGAGCCCGCCAAAAGTCCCAGTCTGCAAACGGTGCTGCAAGTTGTCTGCAGCGAAGGCGAGCTATCCGGAAGTTTCCACCCCTCCCTGCTGAGCAACTACTAAAAATGTAAGTAAAAGAGGGCCAGGGGTGGGAGGTGGGAGGCCGGCGGGCACAGAGAGGGTTGCTGGCGTGCATGGGGCCCGGCGGGTGCCTCACCTCCCTTGGGCTGGGCCAGCTGGTAGCCCAGCCGGTGGTCACCCTGCGCCATCGCTGCCCCTTGCCAGCTACGCCTCAGCCGGCGCAAGGGGCAGCACCATGCATGTGTGGCGCTCCCTGGCAGGGAAAGTCCTCGACTTATGACCGGTTGGGGGTCCTCGACTTACGACCGGTTGGGTAGTCCTCGACTTACGACCAGTTGGGGGGGTCGCGGCATTAAAAAGGTTGAGAACCACTGCTCCAGAGAAAGAAAAGTGAAGCTGCTGAGGGAACTAGCTTAAAAAGGCACATTCCCCTTTAAGAATTAGCTACTGGCTAGAAAGGAATGTTAATGAGTGTAGCTGACACTTAAGGAAGAAAAAAAATGTAGTAAGTATTGGCTGCCGGCTAAGGCAGCATCCCCAAATGGCTCCATTCATAAGTAAAGGAATGCTACAGGCAAAATCCATTCAAGAGAAAAATACTTCAAAATCCCTTGCAGCAAAACTTACAGCTAACAATAGTAGAACAATAGAAGCTAACAGAAGACGTCAGCCATCAGCCAAATAGAAATTGCCAAACACTCCTTAAGAACACAAAGCCCTCATTGCACAAATCCCAGAACTTCAAAGTTACAAAAGCACATAAGAATCCTTCCACTCCCCATCTCCCTCCCTCCCTCCCTCCGTGTCTTGCCTCCAGCTGATGCTACCTTTCTTCATTCCTCCTGGAAGGCAACCCCTCCCCTGCTGCATTTCTTGCCTGTTTGTTGCTGCCAGCACAGGTGGTTGCCACAGAAGTTGTCGATGGGCTCATGGCCGGCCTGCTTGGACTCCTTGATCTCCTCTCCTCTCCCCCTCACCCTCCTCCTTCCCTTTCGGTGCAGCTAGAGGTGACTCCACATCCTCCCAAGGTGGCTTTTCCCCCCCTCTCCCGCCCAAACTGCCTCCTTCTATAGCTTCTCTTGTCTCCGCCCCTCCTCTTCCCTTCTCATGGGGAAGGGTGAGCCTGGGGAGAGGCTCAGCCTCAGCCACTCTGCAGCTCCAGAGGACTCTCTCACATTAAGTCCTTGCCTGTGCTGGCTCTTTCCCTCCCCCACTACACTTGGCTAGCAGGGCTGCGTACCACCTGCCACTCGTTAATGTACCACAAGTGGTACGCGTACCACCGGTTGAAAAGCCCTGCTCTAAGCTTCCTGTGGAAGAGAGGCAACACATGAAAAATAAAGGAGTTCTGTTTGCTTCTCATCCTCACAGCGCTCTCGAGTTTTGTGCAATCTAGGCCACTTAGAGCAGAAGGCACTGAAAAAGATATACAATCTTTGACTTTCTAAGAATGAAGGACCGAGCAGAAAAAAAAGGGATAAACTCCATCCCTCAAATACTCCTACAGTGTTATTTAATGCCCAATAACAAACCATATGATTTATACAACTATTTTTGTTTTCCCTCTTGCAAGAATCTCTTGGCCATTCTCTCCCGTTTCTTCCCCCCCTCCCGCCGCCCCTCTCTTTATGACTGTGTTTACACAAGTTAGTTTAAAAGCTCGGTGGCTCCATTTATCCAACTTTCTAAACCGGGTGATCTTAATCCTCGATAGTTGTTGGGGTTTTTTTTTACTTTGTTTACCTACTGTGGAAACCCAACTCTTTTTAATATTTTATGTGCCAATAAATTGTCTCCATCCTATAAAAGAAATGGGTTCTTAAAAAGTGCTGTGTAGACATAATGTATATTTCTCCCTCAACGACATAGCAATTTGTCACTTTTTTTTTCATGGCGCAAGCAACTGTTATTTCTGCTCTGACACCAATAACTGTTTTGGTTTTTTTTCTTGAGGAAAGATACCCACGGCCAAATCCGGCCACATTTCTCAGCTCCGTGGCAGCTGCATGCTAAGCTTTAGCCATAATCCCCCATCCACCCAAAAAATGGGGGACAGTATTACGAGCTGTCTTATGAGCTGAAATATTTTCACATTTCAATTGGTGATACCTTACCTGGAACAAATGCATCAGATCATCATGTCTTACTACTAAATAGTTCCCTTGGGTTATGATGCATCTAAAACAAATGTGCATGGTGGTTCTTCCTATCTTTAAACATTTTAAGCTAATGTGGGAAGTCAGCCCCCCCAGAGAAGGAAATATTAAAAGGGCAGGAAAATATATTTTCTCAAAGGATCTTGAAGAGGCAGGAAATCATGTCCAGTTTTTCTTAATAGCCCCAGGTCTCCCTTCCCCAAGCAGAAACTGGCCCTATAGAGATGCAGATGTAAATCCTGGGAGCTAGGAGATTAAGAAGACAAAGACCTAAAATCTACATACTCCATCCAAACTCTAAGAGTCATCAGCCCCAGGGAAGCAGGATATGACCTTTGGACATAATAAGATTGACCCATCACCATTAGAATACCAGAAAGGCACATTCAGACTCAGGTCAAAGTTCATGCCACAGGAACAACTCCGAACAAAAGGCTCCAGAGGGTATAAAAACCCACTCCCTACATGTGTTCAGCCCTTTTTTCCCCTTTCCTGCCAGAGCCATCTTTCTGTCTGGCTCTCCTCTTCAATAAACTGCAACCTCCTTTCTAAAGCAGTCGCTATGTTGTTTATCCCCGGCTTGGACTGAACCAGGTGTCAAGACGTCCTCCTCGATGCCCACCCACCACAGGGATTCCCCTTGTCAATGCACAGGGACGCCGGACAGCTGGCAGCATCCTGGCATCATCCCCGGCGTCAAGAGATGTGCACCCAGCCGCCAGCAGCCCCGGCTGTCCCAGCAGTGGTTCTAGCTGATGAAGAGGGTGGCCGGGAGGCCGCAACAGTGCCGGATTCCTGCGCCCGTCAGCTGGCGGCCTCCCAGACTTGCGCCCGTCAGCTGGCAGCCCACCAGACTTGCGCTCGTTAGCTGGCGGCTCCCCGGATGCAGGGCCAGTCCAGGTGGCGGCAGAGCAGAGCGGTAAGTCCTGGCGGTGGTCCTGGCTGACGGGGTGGCTGCAGGGGAGGCGGCAGTTTGGCGTGTGGTTCCCCCCTCTCCTGTGAGCATCGGGCCCATGGGGCTCAACACCAGGATGAAGACTTTTAGAGCAAAGGCGTCCACAAAAATACCATGGAATTAAAAGGCGCCAGATTTAAGTGTAATTCTGGATGCCTCTTGGGGACAAAGCAGCCGTTAGGTTTAATGTACAGGGAACAACCACGCCTAGTTCTTTTTTTAAAAAAAACTCCTTTCAGGCAGGGTTGTAATTTCCATGAGGAACCCAGGTACAGGGAGTGGAAGCTTAACCCTCCTCCTTCTTTCCACAGTCCCTTCCCTGGCCCCGCGGAAGCGAGGGAGGCCCGGTGTGTTTGCACCCAGGCAGCCTTCTTGTCCCCTCCCCCAAAAAAGGCTTCCAATTCCTCTCAAGGGTTTATTCTGCCCCCTGTATCACTATGTGAAGGAACCAGGATGGTTGCTAATGAAGTTGGCCCATTTCTGAATTCATGTTCGCCAACTGTTCAAGGAAGTGCCTGCTTCTCCTCCACTTGCCAACTTAATTAACCTCCCACTCACATAATCGCTTGCTCACGCACCCGAAACACACATACTTTCCCTCCAACTTCCCTATTCAGTATTGTGTGCAACTGAATTCTTCCACATTTCCAATTCAGCTCCTGTGTCTTGTAACCAGCTGCTATTAAAAAAGAAAAAGAAAAAAAAAGAGGTCGCCGGTTCCATCTTTCCTACCCAAAAGCTCTGAAAGGCCTTGCGCGGCGGCTCCCCCGATGGGTTTCACGTGCGCCTCCGTATGCCTTGCGCGGAACAACCGATTGCTACACCATGAGTGGATCAAAGTGGCATGCCTGGGAGTGCCCAACAGAATCAGCAGCAGTGGGTTTTTTTTCCTTTCATTTCTGTGTAGCAATCTTTGAGTCCAGGTGCAAATTTATATTGTGATTGGTTTAGGTCCAATGCAGACTTTTCTCCGGGGGGGGCAGGGGGCGTCTTTCAGAAGCGGATTGCTATTCTCGGAATTCCCCCTTCAGTACAGCTGAAGACTAAGAATTCTGGGAATTGAAGACTAGACACTGGGAGGGTCCTCTAGTTGAGGACGCCTGGCTTCTTTTATTATGTGAGCTCAGTTATTATGAGTTGTTAATTGTGTTTTTATCCCATAATGGCATTTGGCCTATAGCAACTCAAGTACGCTAAAGCCCAAGATTGCTTCCTGCCGTGCTTTTGTGTAGCTTCTATGATTAGGATCGCTTCCTGTAGCTGGCTCCTTGCTCTTTTCAGCAATTCTAGCACGCTCGAATTGGCCACTGTTGGACATGGCAATTGCTGTTTTGGCTAGATGGTAATAATAAAGTTGGAAGGGACCTTGGAGGTCATCTAGTCCAACCCCCTGCTCAGGCAGGAAACCCTATGCGCCATTTCAGACAAAGGGCTGTCCAGGTTCTTCTTAAAAACTTCCAGTGTTGGAGCATTCACCGCTTCTGGAGGCAGGTGGTTCCACTGGTTAATTGTTCCAACTGTCAGAATGTTTCTCCTTAGTTCTAGGTTGCTTCTCTCTTTGATGAGTTTCCATCCGTTGCTCCTTGTCCTGTCTTCAGGTGCTTTGGAGAATAGCTTGACTCCCTCTTCTGTGGGGCAGCCCCTGAGATATTGGGACACTGCTATCCTGTCCCCCCTCGTCCTTCTCTTTGTTAAACTAGACATAGTTTCTGAGTTCTTCGGAATAGGGCGGCATAGAAATCGAATAAATAATAATAATAATAATAATAATAATAATAATAATAATAATAATAATAATACCCAATTCCAGCAACCGTTCCTTGTATGCTTTAGCCTCTAGTCCCCTAAATCATCTTTGTTGCTCTTCTCTGCACTCTTTCCAGAGTGAGCATTCCAAAACCCAAATTGGTATACAAAAACCAAAATGTTCCATGATCTTTCCTTTCCATTTTCACTTAATAGCAATAACACTTAGCCTTACATACCACTTCACAATGCTTTATAGCCCCTTCTTATATAGTCATATAGAGTCATATAGTTATATAGTTTATAGAGTCAGCCTATTGCCTCCCATCAATCTGGGTCCTCATTTTAGCGACCTCGGAGAGATGGAAGTCTGAGTCAACATGGAGCTGGTGAAGATCGAACTCCTGGAGTGAACAGTGAGTTGACCTGCAGTACAGCTCCTGAGGCCATGAAAAATGGGGGAAAGAGAACACGTGGTCCTGTACATTGTCCCAAAGTTCAAAGTCCACTGGACCTTCTTGCTGTTTACCTTGGGAAAGTTTCATTTCTCATCCAAGAAATGCCTTCAGTTCAGAACTGAAAAGGCTTCTTGGGTGAAGAGCAAAATGTTTCCGAGGGGGGGAAATTGGGTTACCCCTTTAAATGAGACACAACCTTGGAGGCCAGGGTGGCAGTACATCTGATCTGCTGGCCTCAAAGTATCAGGGAAGTGTAAATATGTAGAACATGAACAAAATTAATGAAATGGAAAGACAAAATCTCCTGTGGTACTTGGGACAGGGGAAAGGAAAAGCCCACAAATGGAACATTTCCAGACGGAAAAAGCCAAATGTGCTGCTGGGGTCTGGATGGGTGCCAACAGGCTCAGACTCAATCCCAACAAGATGGAGTGGCTATGGGTTCTGCCTCCCAAGGACAATTCCATCTGTCCATCCATCACCCTGGGAGGGGAAGTCTTGTCCCCGTCGGAGAGGGTTCGTAACTTGGGTGTCCTCCTCGATCCACAGCTAAGTTTAGAATACCATCTTTCGGCTGTGGCGAGGGGGGCATTCGCCCAGGTTCGCCTGGTGCGCCAGTTGCGGCCCTATTTGGACCGGGAGCCACTCCTCACAGTCACCCATGCCCTTGTCACCTCGAGAATCGACTACTGTAATGCTCTCTACATGGGGCAACCTTTGAAGAATGTCTGCAGGTGGTTCAGAATGCGGCCGCGCGAGCCGTCTTGGGTCTCCCAAGACATGCTCATGTCACTCTAGCCCTCCGTGAGCTGCATTGGCTGCCAATTGGTCTCCGAACACAATTCAAAGTGTTGGTTGTGACCTATAAAGCCCTATATGGCAATGGGCCAGGTTACTTGCGGGACCGTCTCCTGCCTCATGAATCCCAGCGACTGGTTAGGGCACACAGGGTTGGCCTCCTACGGGTCCCGTCTGTTAGACACTGTCGTCTGACGGGACTTAGGGTTAGGGCCTTCTCCGTTGCTGCCCCAGCCCTCTGGAATCAACTTCCCTCAGAGGTTCGTACTGCTCCTTCCCTCCTAGCTTTCCGTAAACTTTTAAAAACACATCTTTGCAAACAGCCTTGGGGCGTGTGAGCTGCGCTCTGCCCCTGGGCCTTTGATTGGGAGTGTATGCTGTATGAGTGAGTATAGTTTTTACAGTTTTTATATTGTACCATTATTTTAAGTGACCTATATATTTCTGTACTTATATTTCTGTTGTGAGCCGCCCTGAGTCTGGGGAGAAAGGCGGCATATAAGTCGAAATAAAGATAAAGATAAAGATTAAATCTTCTCAGGCTAACAGTGTTGGTGAAATCACGAGATGTAAAAGGAAGGCTAAACCCTTCGCGCCTTCCTATATTCCTGCGTATTTTTATTTGTGCTCCTATTCATACTTCCTACACCAACACATCAAAAGGGTCCTTTCCTCCACCTAGCAACAAAAATCTTGGCAAAGCACACGAACGCATACAAAGTTCTGCAGTTCGACAATTTATCTTTCATCCGCCTGCCTCTACTCTTCTAATATGCCACTTTCCGGGACTCGTTACTGATTAACAAAATACCTTTATGGAATATCTTTATGGAATGCTCTCTAATCATGTTACCTAATTTGGGCAACGAAACATTGGTAAGAAAACAACCAAGCTCAGAGGTGCACCAAGGACCCTCTCGGGCTCCCTCCCAGAGTCACATTTAGGCGATGGGCAGCAAGATAAATTCAATAAATAAATAAACAGCTGCTTCGAAGGTATAGGGAACGGTAGAGGAGAATCCAAGGCTCGGGCGAACAGGCCAGGAAATTTTGCACTTTCTAAAGGTATCGGCGCTGATAGAACCTTCTCGTTTGCCAAATAAGAAGACACTCAAAAGACACTGGGCAAGGAAGGGTCAAACACACCTCAAGGACAAGAACGCAGATGTTACACACATAAACCAGACGCGCTTGCCTGTACTGGAATTAACACACACACACACACACACACACACACACATCCGCCCCCATGTATTGTTTTGGTGAATCCACAAAAACCAAACATACCTTCTCTCCAATCTAATGCATTTTTTTTTCTCTAGAATGGTATTTTGGCAACAAGATTGATCACGTTCTCCAGTAAGAAGCTTGTGGTAGCATGTCCACGGAAAGAAAGAGGATTGGTTGTAGCTTTGGTTATGAATGCTTTCTATTGTCCCATATTGCTGAAGTCAATCGACAGCAGTTCCCCAGCACTTGGGTTGAGTTTTTTTGTTTTTTTTGTCCCATTCCACCTGAAGAAGTGAAGATAAGGTTGGACTTCATCTGCCTGAGGTCTACTTTCCAAAGCCCTTTACTGATATCAGCACCTCGGACAAAGTTTTTTTTTGTTTTTTTTGTGTGATTTCTTATATAGCTATTGTGTATTTGAGCTCTTGACACTCTCTGTAATGATAATCATTACAAAGCGGTCTGGGGGAAATTCTAAGATTGATAAAAACATTAGTATTACCGTACTATGCTAAGAAGAATAATTGAGCAAAATAGTCAAGTCTACGTCAGTTTCATCTGGGGAAACTCTTAAGGGGTGCAATCCTAAAGCAGCCTGATGAAAGTCCAGCTACGGCTAGATCAGGGGTAGGTAACCTTGGCCCTTTTATGACTCCCGGAATTCCTGAGCTAGCCATGCTGAGGGGAAAGGGAGAGGTTTTCATGCTGAGCCATGCTGGCTCAGGAATTCTGGGAGTTGAAGTCCACCAGTCATAAAGCGGCCTAGGCCAGGGGTAGGCAACCTTGGCTCTTTTATGACTCGTGGACTTCAACTCCCAGAATTCCTGAGCCAGCCATGCTGAGGGGAAAGGGAGTGGTTTCCAAGCTGAGCCATGCTGGCTCAAGAATTCTGGGAGTTGAAGTCCACCAGTCATAAAAGAGCCAAGGTTGCCTACCCCTGTCCTAAGTCCTCCTGTTCTAAGTGGTGAGCCCCCTAGCCCAGGGCTAGGCAACCTTGGCTCTTTTATGACTCATGGACTTCAACTCCCAGAATTCCTGAGCCAGCATGGCTCAGCATGGAAACCTCTCCCTTTCCCCTCAGCATGGCTGGCTCAGGAATTCTGGGAGTTGAAGTCCATGAGTCATAAAAGAGCCAAGGTTGCCTACCCCTGGGCTAGATGAAGACTCCAATGATGGGGGAGATGGAACACTTGGGGTTAAGTACAAACACACTTTATTGCTGAAGCAGTTTGGTGCTTGTCCTCTTTTGTTGCTCACTTAATCACGTACCTTCCTTCCTCACGGCTGGTTGTGGTGCTCTCAGCCTTAAGAAAAACTAGGTAGGTTGCACTGCTAAAGAACTGCAGAGATATAAATAATGCTGGCTGGGGAATTCTGGGAGTTGAATTCCACAACTCTTAAAATTGCCAAGGTTGGACATCCTTGATGCAGTGGTTCACAAGCTGATAAGAGTTCAGAAGTTTGTTTTGTTTTGTAAACAGTATCGGTGAAAAGAATTGCTTCCTTGTCATTAGAAATAAACTAAGAAATAAACTAAACTTGTCATTAGAAATAAACGAAGAAACTAAGAACTAATCAACTGTTAAGGTACTAGAGCATGGGTGTCAAACTCGATCGCATCATGTAGGCAGGCGTGGTCTGCGTGTGACCCAAGCAATCCGGTGGGCTGCCAGTTTGACACCCCTATACTAGAGAGATAAGTAGTAGTTTGACACCCCTATACTAGAGAGATAAGTAGTAGTTTGAAACAGAAGCAGTTCACCTGTTGAAATTCTTGTCATCCCATCCTCAGTCTCTTAGAGACTGGGGATAGAGAGTAAAAACCTAACTTGTATTACTAAGCAAAACAAATCAACCCAGACAACACGTTGTTCATTAAGCATTAATGAATTGTAATACTCGAAAATTAATAAAATATTATTTTAAAAAAACCCTTGAGTTTGCCTGGGGAGGGGTGCTGACCACTGGAGGCGATTGACGGGGCAGGAAGTTCTCATCCCCATGTCATCTGTCTCTATGTTTCCAGCTTTTTGCATAATTTTTAAAATTTTAATTGTTTTTCTATTTTATCTTTTTACGATTCGTAAGCCACCCAGAGCCACCTATCAGGGAGATGGGCAGCATATACATTTAACAAATGATAAGTAAATAAACCTCTTCCAATCTGGTATTCTTCTAGATAAAGCTATTCCCAGCTACTGCATGGGAATTACAGAATTTGTATCCAAAACAGCTGAAAAATAGCATTTTATAGAAGCCTTCTTTTGTAGCAGCAGCTTTTTTTTTTTTAAAGGCTACATTAAATCTTTGGATTCATATATGCTGACCTGGTTCCTGAACTAACCCATTTTCCTGAATGACATTAACCAATCCAAGGGACTAGGAAAAAATGCCAAGAAAAAAGAAAAAGTGAAACAACACTCTGATATTTTGCACATTTAAGATCTACAACTACGTTTACACACATGTAAAGTTTTATTGGTTTTTTAATAGTTAGGGTTTTACAGTGGCTTAGTATATTGGAAAAATCCAGCTTTTGGGGTTCATGATGGGCTTCATTTTTCAGGTTGCTTATTCTCCAAAGCACCTGAAGGCAGGACAAGAAGCAACAGGTGGAAACTAATCAAGGAGAAAACCAACCTAGAACTAAGGAGGAATTTCCTGACAGTGACAACAATTAATCAATGAAACGGGACTTGCCTCCAGAAGTTGTGGGTGCTGGAGGTTTTTAAGAAGAGACTGGACGGTCATTTGTCCGAAATGGTATAGGGCAGTGGTGGCGAACCTATGGCACGGGTGCCAGAGGTGGCACTTGGAGCCCTCTCTGTGGGCACACGTGCCGTTGCCCCAGCCTTGCCTCCCCCTGCGACCCCCTCTCCAGCAGCCCCCCTCAAGGAGAGTCACCCCCAAGCGTGGCCCACGCGGAGCAGCGCAGCCAAGGACATGGCAGCCAGGCAGCGTAGACAAGACTCTGCCCTCACACCCCATCATGCAGTTGATGCTGCAGGGCACGGGCAGAGGGTGTGGCCGCCGTAGAGCTGCTGGGCTGCCTGGGCGATCCGCGGCGGGAACTGGAGGTGGTGAGTGGTCCTGTGGGCAAGTGGGGTGGGGGATGGGGGGCAGAGCAGGGGCGGGGCAGGGGAGAGCGGGGCCAGTTTTGGGGCACTCGGTCATTTTCTGCATCACATGAGGAAAGCACATCTTCCTTCCCCTGTCCTGACCACTTTCTACAGGGGGACGATCAAGAGCATCCTGTCATACAGCAGTCTGGTTTGGAGGCATCCCTGCTTCAGACAGGAAGGCGGTGCAGAGAGTGGTGAGGACGGTAGAAAAGATCATTGGCAGTTCCCTCCCTCCCATCCAGGACACGGCACAGAAGCGCTGCTTGAGCAGGGTCCGCAAGATTATCTGGGACACGACACATCCTCTTCACGACCTGTTTTCCTTGTTCCCTTCTGGGAGGAGGGGGCTCCGTGATATCCGTAAGCAGAACATCCCGATTCGGCCAGAGTTTCATCCCATACTCTGAAGCTTCCTCCTTCCGTTATATATTCAAGGCGGACAGTATTTAATATTTATTTGCTACGTATATATAGGGATGTGGGTCTGTACATATGTTGTTCATAGTATGTTTAGGTGTGCATGGTCATGTATGTGTTTCACTTTTGAGAGCGGGCAACTAAATTTCATTTTTGATGTGTGCCATTGTGCCTACAATAAAAAAAATGACAATAAAGGTTATCTTATCTTATCTTAAAAGGTTCGCCATCACTGGTACAGAGTTTCCTGCCTGAGCAGGGGTTGATACAGAAGACTGTGAAGTCCCTTCCAACTCTGTTATTTTGTTATGATGGGGATGGGGTGACAAGGTCCATGATTCAATGTACTGTATAGTATGAACCCAGAAATTAAATTAACTCAATGTCTCAGTAAGGTTGAGTCTATTGTGGGAACCCAGCCACCACCTGTCTTTGGGGAACGAGATCCGATTCATGTCTGTCCTTTCGCGTGAATGCATTGACGCCTCCGCCAGAAAACAGTATTTCCCTTTTAATGAGATGCGATGTGCCAAATTAGAATTAGTGCTATAAAACCACTGCAGTAAACCAATCCAGAGTGCTGTTTCTCCCCCACCATGCAGGTGGATCGGTAGCAATTAGCTGAAGATAGAGTTGCCTCTTTCCTTTGATGTGGTCAGCCCCACTGGTCTCAGCTGGGAGAAATCTGATGCCACGCCATTCTACTTTTGTGCTGAGAGTTACAAATCACAAAGCTGTAAAAACTGCAGCACTTCCTCCCTTCCCTAAGATAAGAGTAAACCGCATTTCTCTTGGAACTAGGCCTGCCTTTTGACAAGATGGCCGGCCTGGAAGATTTATGAGGAAAACAAAAAGTCCCCAGGTAAAAACAAAGCGCTGAAGATCCAATTTCTAATCATTCTCTTTCCTTTGATGAATTCAAGCAATGTATTCATTCTCTCTCTCTCTCTTTCCCTCTCTCTTTATTTATTTATTTATTTCTTAAATTTCTATACCGCCCCTCTCCCGTAGGACTCGGGGCGGTTTACAGCCCAATTAAAACAGATAATAATAATAAATATTTAAAAATAAATTAAATTAATACATGGCTGTTACTGAAACCTGTTAAAATCCCAATTCTAAAACCCGAACAACCTTGTTTAAAAAAATATACATAGAGATTTACATAAAAAACCCGAGGAGGTCTAGGCCAGGCCGGCTTGATTGAAGAGATGAGTCTTCAATTCTCTTCTGAAGGTGCGGAGATCATGACATGTCCGGAGTTCCAGAGGGAGCTCGTTCCACATCGTCGGAGCCCCCACAGAAAAGGCTCTCCCCCTGGGCGCCACCAGCCGACATTGCTTAGCCGATGGCACCCTGAGGAGGCCCTCCCTGTGGGAGCGAACTGGTCGATGGGAGGTATTTACTTACTGGCAGAAGGCGGTCTTGTAAATAACTGGGTCCTATGCCTCTCTCTCTCTCTCTCTCTCTCTCTCTCTCTCTCTCTCTCTCTCTCTCTCTCTCTCTCTCTCTCTCTCTCTCTCTCTCTCTCTCTCTCTCTCTCTCTCTCTCTCATCTATCTCTATCTATCTATCTCTATCTATCTCATCTCTATCATCTATATCTATCTATCTCATCTCTCATCTCTCTCTCTCTCTATCCATATCTATCTATATCTATCTATCTATCTCTATCTATCTATCTATCTATCTATTTCATCTCTCTCTCATCTATCATCTATCTATCATCTATATCTCTCATCTCTCTCATCTATCTATCTCATCTCTCTCATCTATCTATCTATCTATTTCCTCTCTCTCTCTCTCTCTCTCTTTGGGATGAACTCTTCCATAAGCACCACCATAAAACGACTCTTTCTGTGACCTTGACTCTCACCTCTTTCGAAAAACTAAAACGTGGCAGGTATCCTTGAGCACTTGATGTAATTTATTGGCAAGTTTTATTGGTAAGATTTCGCCCAGTGACCCTTACAAATGGATTATTTCACCTAATATTAATGCTAGAAAGACCCAACCAGTCTACTATATACAGAGAGTTTTCAACTTGTAATCATTTCTTTAGTGACCATTTGAAGTTACAATGGCACCGAATAAAAATTGACTCATGACTGGTTTTCACACTTACAACCACCTGCAGCACCCCCAATTCAGACACTTTGGCAAATGACTCATATTTATGATGGCTGCAGTGTCCCGGCGTCACGTGATCCCCTTTTGCGACCTTCTGACAAGCAAAGTCGATGGGGAAGCCAGATTCACTTAACAGCCATGTTACTAACTTAACAACTGCAGTGATTCAGTTAACAAATGTAGCGAGAAAGGTCATAAAATGGGGGGGGGCAAAATTCACGAAATTGTCTTGCTTCGCAACAGAAATTTGGGGGTCAATTAGGGTCGTACTGGCTGCGAAAGTTGGACCCTAAGAAAGGCTGAGCGCCAAAGAATGGAGACCTTTGAACTCTGGTGCTGGAGAAGACTCCTGCAAGTCCCCTGGACTGCAAGGCGATCAAACCGGTCAGTCCTAGAGGAGATCAACCCTGACTGCTCTCTAGAAGGCCAGATCCTGAAGTGGAAACTCAGGTACTTTGGCCACCTCATGAGAAGGAAGGACTCCCTGGAGAAGAGCCTGATGCTGGGAAAGATGGAGGGCAAGAGAAGAAGGGGACGACAGAGAAGGAGGTGGCTGGAGGGAGTCCCTGAAGCAGGAGGCGTGAGCTTAAATGGACTCCAGAAGATGGGAGAGGACAGGAAGGCCTGGAGGAGATCAACCCTGACTGCTCTCTAGAAGGCCAGATCCTGAAGCTGAAACTCAGGTACTTTGGCCACCTCATGAGAAGGAAGGACTCCCTGGAGAAGAGCCTGATGCTGGGAAAGATGGAGGGCAAGAGAAGAAGGGGAGGACAGAGAAGGAGGAGGCTGGATGGAGTCCCTGAAGCAGGAGGCGTGAGCTTCAATGGACTCCAGAAGATGGTAGAGGACAGGAAGGCCTGGAGGAACGTTGTCCACGGGGTCATGATGGGTCGGACACGACTTCGCAACTAACAACAACAAACAAAGTCAAGGACTACCTGAACGAGAAACATCCTCAGCATATGGCTCTGTGACCTCTAGTTGAAAACCTCCAGCAATCAAAAAGTCATCCATAGCTCAGTGGGACAGCAGCTACGTCCTGTGAAATGATCCTGGGTTCAAAACTAGACAGAACTGACATGTATCTCTGCCTGAACTGCAAGCCTGTCAAAGTCTATGGAAATTCTCAATCATCCAGGTTGTAGTTTATTTATTTATTTTATTCGGTCTTGTATGCCGCTCCTCTCCGGAGACTCGGAGCGGCTAACAACATGTATATAAAACATCAAATTTCAATACAAGTCCAAATAAAAATATCTAAAAAAACAAACTAACACCCACTCATATTCACCATTCAATCCACAATCATCCCCAGGCCTGCCGGCTGAGGTAAGTTTTAAGGTTTTTACGGAAGGCCAGGAGCGTGGGAGAAACGCGGACTTCAGGAGGCAGTTGGTTCCAGAGGGCAGGCGCCACAACAGAGAAGGCCCTCCCCCTAGGGCCCACCAGACGACATTGTTTCGCTGACGGGACCCGGAGGAGGCCGACCCTGTGCGCTCTCACCGGTCGAAGGGAAGTATGTGGCAGAAGACGGTCCCGTAAGTATCCTGGTCCCATGCCATGAAGGGCTTTATAGGTCATAACCAACACCTTGAATTGGACTCGGAGACCAATAGGCAACCAATGCAGCATGCGGAGAGTTGATGAAATGTGGGCACAACGAGGAAGGCCCACAACTGCTCGCACAGCTGCATTTTGCACTAATTGTAGTCTCCGAACACTCTTCAAGGGTAGCCCCATGTAGAGAGCGTTGCAGTAGTCGATCCTCGAGGTGACAAGGGCATGTGTGACTGTGAGGAGAGACTCCCGATCCAAGTAAGGGCGCAACTGGTGCACCAGGCGAACCTGGGCAAATGCCCCCCTCGCCACAGCCGACAAATGATGATCCAACGTCAGCTGTGGATCGAGGAGTTGTCCCAAAGGTGTTTTTTGAAAGGCATCTGGACTTTCTTGGTTTTTTCCTTCTCACCCAAGAAGCTTCTTCAGAACTTATAGCCTTTAAAAACTCTAGCTTATCTTCTTTAGAACTGAAGAAGCTCCTTGGTTGAGAAGTGAAACAATTGAAAGGGGGGAAAAACCAAGAAAGTCCAGATGCCCGTTGATAAGCACACTTGGGACATGCAATAGCCAAACCTCCACGGAAGTTTCATTTACCTGCTCTATTCCATTCCAGAGGCCTGGCGTGTTCTTCCAGGATCGCACAAAGAACTGTATTACAATGTAGACCACCCCAAGCCCCTCTCTGAGGAAGATAAGACAGTTAAGAAATAGGAAAAATAAATAGATAGAATATAAATAAGTGTTGAAGGCCCAAGGAATCAGAAGGGTCTTGTTTTTTTAAAAAAAAAACAGTCATGGACCACTCATAATCCTAGGTCAGTTAGTCTTCTATGACAAACTCAGCCACTGCCTTAGTGGGACAGTCAAACCAGGCTCTCAGTTTAAGTGAGGAGTTTGTTTGGTCACTACTCTTTTCTTCCCCAAATGTGTATGGCTTCACGGGTGCTTTTCTTCTCCTGAGCTTCAAGTTTTATAATGTGGTGTAAGAAATTAGTCATCGGCTAGTTCTCCGCTCAGTAGAATTTGTACATGCCGCCACAGTGGTTAGAATTTTTAAAGGCGATAACCTCTGGAGATCATCGGACTGACCACACGTAATTGGAAAGAATCCTTCAGGATCCCAGAGGGGATTTTTTAGCCTTCCCACATTGTCATGCTCAATTTCACATGACATCTTAAAAGCTCTTAAGACCTCGTTTAACTGCTCCACCATTTGATCTTCAATTCAATTTTTGTCACACGACAATATGGAACTACACCGAGAGCGGTCCGACTGGAATCTGGAGAAAGCCTGATTAAAATTAAATCCCAGTGAGTTCCATCGAAAAGATTGCATTTCTCTCGAGACTGACCTGGGAATAAGTTTTAATGAGCTCAATGGGCTATTTCTGAATAAACATGTCTGCAATTGTACTCATCTCCTTAATGAGCCAGCTTTAAATTGCAGGGTAGAGGAATCTGACAACTTTTTCTAAACCACGGGCAAAAATAGCTATAGCAGTGTGATATTTATCATCAGACAGGGTTACACTGCTCTGGAAGCAACCATTATCCCAGGATGTGGGAGGTAAAAAAAAATTAAAAAAAAGTTGGGTTTAGTTTTCACTTTGCAGTTCAGGGCAAACCTAATGAAACAGAACGGCAAAGAATTATTCCCAAATATATTTAACATTTCCTAAATCTAAACTCACTTAACAACTGCCTTGCTTAGCAACAGAAATTTAGAGCTCAAGTGTGGGTCGTAAGTTGAGTGAGGACTACTTGTATTCTAAATGTAGAGTTTTGCCTTTTTTGTGTGTTTGCCTTGTTAGTGCTCTTATTATTCTAGCTTCAATTACGTTCAAAAGGAAGAAAGCCAGTTTAGTGTACTGGTTAAGGCACCAGGCTAGAAACCAGGGGCTGCGAGTTCTAGTCCCGCCATAGGCACAGAGTCAGCTGGGTGACCTTTGACCAATCCCTCTCTCTCAGCCCTGGGCAGGAGGCAGTGACTAACCACTTCCAAAATCTTGGAAGGAGTCAAGGCTGACTCGAAGGTGCACGTACACCCAGATACAGACACACACACACACAATTTAAAAGTGAAGAATACTTGTGTTGTGGGATCACCTACACACAGACCAGACACCTTTGATCTTAACCAAACAAGCCCCAAGAAAGTGATATATTTCATTAATTTTATCATCTGCCCTTATCTATGTACATGTAGGCCATTTTTAGATTACTGAAATTTATCACATATGGGTCACTGACCACAATAAAGGTTTTCTTTTGCCTTCTTCAGATTACTGGGGAAAGTTACACATCTATCACACCTATTTCTTAATGAAACATTCATCCAAAAGTACTGTGTATATATAACACTCTCAAAATATTTTTTCAGTTATATTATTAAAAAAAGATTCTCAAACGAGGGTCTAAATAAATTTTCTGTTCCTGCACCAGGCCTATGGAAAGGTCTCCACCCAAAGATCCAGATAGCTCTAACCACATTAGTCTTCAGGAAAACCTTGAAAACCTGGCTCTTCCCTCAGGCACTGGGGTCAGATTATTGATTAGGCATGCAAGGAATTAAGATTGTGAGATCATTTTTAGTGGTTTTAGTTACATTTCTTTTGTGCGTCTGATTTTTTTTTTGAAGTGCAATATTGTGTTTTTATATATCTGTTGTAAGCTGTCTAAAGTCACTATATGAGATGGGCAGCTACATCAATTTTATAAATGAATAAAACCAATCAAACAACATGAAACAGTAGCATGACACAGATGTAAAAAATCGTGTTACTGAGATCCATCATAATCCAAACATTAACACACACTGGCTGCATTCACATAATACACTTAATCTGATTCCAAAATTGACCCATGTTCTTCATTTATGGAGTGTATCTCACCATGAACTAAATAGGATGTGTTAGCACAAAAGAGCTTTTAAAAAAAAAACACCAAAACCTTACCTTTAACCATAGTTAAAACTAATAAAGCGCAGTATTTTGTGTGAATGTGCTGTTCCACTTGATTCAGTTAAGCATGTCACATAACTGCAACCTCTTTCTTCTCTCTTTCCCCTTCTGCACTTATGAAAGAGGAATGGAAACAATATCATGTCAAATGGTCTTTTTACTGTATTGGGATATTTTTCTGTTCACTGTTCAGAGTTCCTTCTGGTTATACGGGCAGCCACATAACTTTGTTTCATAAATAAAAATAATTAAAACTAGCGAGCTTAGCAAGCTGCAGTCATCCAAATGCAATAACACGCCTTGCTCCTTGAACAAAGTACAATATGCTACGCGTAGAACCCGTGCCGGCTCTGATTTCATTGCAATGTAGGAGTAGAAATGTCTAATCAAAGTGGTACTCGGGGGCACCAAAATGTCCAAATGTATCTCCTGGGAATCTGGTGGACATTCTGGCTCTACTTGAATTTATAATTTTGGGATTCGGGTTTGATGATTCCTTGACTAAAAGAAAATAGGAAATTATCTAGTAAACACCAAAGCATTTCCTTCCAGGTTGATCTTTATTCATATAAATGCACGCCCCACCTGTGTAGTCACTTCTGGAACATTAAAAAAGCTGGGAGGTTGCAGACCACTGCTTTGCTTGGAAGTATGCCCAAGTCCTCAAAACAACATACACGCACACAAACAAAGTAGAGGGAGATATAAGAAACATCTAGGTTGTGTGTTTGGGGTGAGTCCATGTATGAGTATGGATTGACAGGGAGTAACTTCTCCAGTTTGTCTTTTAGAAAAGGAATATTTTCTGATGGAGTCATGTTCCCACTGGATCATTTTGTCTGAGTACCTCCAATATGTTCTCTACATGCCAGGGGTGTTGTCATCTTTCTTTGATCAAATATCCTTGATTGCATACAATTAACTGTCAGAATGCCAGCTACCAAATACAATCCATGACTAAATTTTCACTGCAAACCAGCTAACCATCTGTCTTCTTCTGCATGAATCACCTATGAATTCTCACATTCCAAAATCACAGACTGCCAAATATTTAACGTCACTCGAAATAACCAATTCAACTATTTGGCCAGTTATTTCCACCAATATTTGACTGGGTAGGCCACTTACAAAGACTCTTCTGGGAGAGCTTTGGCAAAGAAGGCGGCCCACCTCTTTTCTGAAGCCATAACGGAGGCTCAGTGACACAACTTAAAATGCCCACCATCACCATGGAACAATAAGTAAATCACAGAGAGAGTGAGGCAGATGTCAAGCAAGATTGCTTTCGGCAGCACAAGCTGATGCAGGCCAGAATGTACGATAAAAACAACCCAACAACAAGCAAATTAAAATGCCTTATAAAGAGTCAGATTATTCATGTGGCCAATGCACAGAGCCCTTCTAGTCCAAGGAGGAGACAGGCGGTTAAGAAATATGAAACAGAAATAAATAAATAAATTTGCCTTTGTCTCTTTCTCCCTGGAAATGCTGAGACTCAAACTACAAGCAATATCGCAAAGAGAAGAAATACGTCATTTTTTTCCAATGGAAACCTTATCTTTGCCCTGAAGATACTAGCTAGTCTTCCAAGTACCGGTAGTCACCATCTCTTAGCATCACCCCACTTGTCCATAGGTGGTACGGGAAAGAAAATACAGATGGGGTTACGATGGCAGTGGTAATCTATGAGGGTTGTTATCCTACCCAGAGTTGCCTTTTGTGAATTAAGACAGTTGTACAGTTTTGATAAAATATATATTTGCAAAAGGTAGTAAACATTCATAATCGTATCACGCTGTAATGGTTCCGAGAAACAATTTCCTATTTTAGATGGAAGGAGAAAGGCCCAATCAGCCTAAAGGCGAATCATGGGATAAGGGGAACTAAGAATGGTTTCCCTAAGGCTTTCTACCACTACTCCCTATTTTTACCCAAACTGGCCTTGGAGTATCCTTCCTCCAACTTGGCTGAGAAGGTGAATGGTCAGTTGGGCATGATCTTACACACCCTCCGTTCTTTTAGCTCTAAAATGGGAATAGTAATAAAATGGCCTGGACAGTGAAACATGTTAAAAACATAAAACAATAAAGCAGTGGTTCTCAACCTTTTCTTTACCATGGACCCCCCCCTTAAATACTTTTTGTGCCCACGGACCACCAAGACTTAAGATTTCAATCATAACATTTCTTCAAGCCTTCGCAGACCCCCCGTGACAACTCCCCACCCACCCAGGCTCTGCGGACCACAGGTTGAGAGCCACTGCAATAAAGGATTACAGAAAGACCGTATTTAACTTACCACTGGGGTTCAGCTACCAAAATCTCATATAGTCCTCAACGAGGCAGCAGTTACAAGTCATCCCAAGCATCAACTCCATTTGCAGTCAGGAACGTTGCAGCTTTCTTTCATCTGCTGCTGGAAGGCTCCTGAAATCAGCTGCAGGCAAACGAAAAAAAAGAAAAAACCCACACCAATGAAGCTTCCATTTCCAATTCATTCTGCTCTCTGAGTCGGGAGGCCAACAATTTACCCAAAGAAATTCTCCCAAAATATTTTGTGGAGGGGGTGTTTGGTCCTCTTTTCCCTTCCAGGGGGAAGAGTCGTCTCCTTACTATGGATGGCAGCTCAGCAATGCCGTGAAAAGACCAACAAGCTCTTGAGAACTAGCATTTGCTGTGGATGCCACTCCCGGGTCGGTACAAAAACGGTTATAGAAGAGCCGTTTCATTTCATTTTTAGTGAAAATATTCTCTCGTTGTATTCTCCTTCTCCAAGCACAGGTACTCCATCTTCGCCCCCAGAAGCAGAGTGGGAAAGAAAAAAAAAATAGAATACATCCAGTAGGAGCTGTTTGTACTGTACAAATTGCAGAACTTAGCATATACAGTAGTACTCCTAGCTGTAACATAATGAGGCTGCTTAAACTGTGTCCCTATCCTTTCTTGCCAATCTGTGATGCAAGACACTGCCTTGAATCTAGTTTCATAACAAGTTCTCAATTCCACACCTACTCACAACAGGAAAATCCTTTCTGTTCCCAATCAATCCAAGAACAGTATTCCCTTTAATGAGTATTACAATAATCCTTGTCTCCTGTGGTCCAATGCATACACTGTCTACATCCGTACATGTTAATAATGTAATAATTTGACTCAAAAGTTGTAGAGGCTAGATCCTTTTTAGTTAAATTGAAGCAACAAAGAAGTCTCATGGGAAGAACAGATGGACTAGACTAGAGAAATCTCTCCTGGTAGAAAGAGGGTGGTTACCTATTTGGTCGACCTGAAAGCTTACAGCACTGTAAAACAGAACTACATAAACCCAGAACTGGTCAAGCAGAAAAATTCGTATTTCCTGAAAGCTACATATTGTACTCCCAAACGGGTGTGGAGGATGGAACTTGTATCTAACAGATCTGGAAGGCAGTGGATTCCAAAGGTCTAAAGTATCATTGAATATCCGTCCAGATTTTTTGTTCATTTGCCATGTGCTTTAAATTCTGGATTTATTTGTTTTTTTTTCCTTTCGTACACTATAATTCCCGCTGAATAGTTAGAGCACTGAGGCTGAGGGAAAAGCAACAGCTTGAGGATGGACCCAAAGTCAAGCTTGAGTTTTAGAGCTGAATCTCCCCAGAGGCAACTTGGCCCATGATGGACTTCAAAAAAAGCAAGGTGGCAGAGCGACGAGTGCAAAAAAAGAGCAACAAAGATGATTAGGGGACTGGAGGCTAAAACATATGTAGAACGGTGGCAGGAATTGGGCATGTATAGTTTAATGAAGAGTAGGACGAGGGGGGACATGATAGCAGTCTTCCAATATCTCAGGGGCTGCCCCGAAGAAGAGGGAGTCAAGCTATTCTCCAAAGCACCTGCAGGCAGAACAAGAAGCAACGGATGGAAACTAACCAAGGAGTGAAGCAACCTAGAACTAAGGAGAAATTTTCTGACCGTGAGAACAATTAATCAGTGGAGTGACTTGCCTCCAGAAGTTGTGAGTACGCCAATGCAGGAGGTTTTTAAGAAGAGGTTGGACAACATTTCGCGTTTCCTGCCTGAACTGGGGGTTGGACTAGAAGACCTCCAAGGCCCCTTCTAACTCTGCTATTCTATTATTCAGGAATGAGATATATTATCACCAGGCTGAGACTCACCGCCTGATCAAGACCAAGCAAATTTACTCATGTACAACATCAAGTGGGTCAAATAATCGTTCAGCTGATACTAGCCAGACAGCAAGTGTTTGTAGCCCATGTTTGTATTCCAACCAGCAAAAAAAAAAAAAAAGCTCCTGTCTTTAATCCTTTTAACTAGAGATCAGATCTGAGACACAGTGAAGGTAAAGCATGTTCTGCCAATGGACCGCAGCCCCAGTCCTTTGCATCAATAGGCAAAACATAAATTTAGAAACCCATTACCGGGTAAAGAAGCAAAAAAAAAAAAAAAAAGCACACACACACACAAAAAAACCCCACAAAGTATACGATCAACCAGCCACGTGGTTCGAAACACTCACATACAGCAATGGTTCCAGGTTTCAATCTTGGTTTCCCTCAGCAATCCATTGATTCGGCAAGCCAACATTGCCCCAAAATGGGGAATGAACTCTCCTGGTTATCTTCTTCTTTAGAAAACATTATTCCATTTCTGTGTGCCTCCAAGGAGCCTACGTAGTAGTCCATCTGCAGGCTGAAATATTCTATTCTGACTTCCAAAGTTGTTCGATAGAAAAAGAGAGCGAGGATGAGAGAGAAAGAGAAAGAGAAAGAGAGGGGGGAGGATGGGAGAAAGAGGGAGAGGGGGAGAGGGAGAGGGAGAGGGAGAGGGAGAGGGAGAGAGAGACTAGCTAGCTAGCTAGCTCAAAAAAGGCAGGGAAAGAATTCAAAAAGTCACAGAAAGAAGATACAGTACTTTTCATTTTTCATGACATACAGCACTTTCATTTTTCTTTTGGGAAAGTTTCCTTCTTAGGTGACTTTAAAAAAAAAAAATCTAGAAAAATTGTCTGCCAGTTGAGACCGATCCCCTGTACTGTACTATTCATAGCAAGCAAGAAACTTAGCTCTCTGAATCTTGAAATCATTCACTAAGAATAAGGGAAATGTCAATTCCCAGCAAGAGACCTCGCCTCCTATTAGCATACAAAGGTGGCCACGTGCCCCTCTGATCACCAAAAGCACATCCCCTGACTCATCCAAGCCATGCAGAGAATTGTGGAGAACGACTTCCACCCTGCCGTGCATCATAAATGGGACAAAGTGGGCTTCCCTGCACAGCTCTGACGGTAACTCCAAGCTCAACTTTGCTCGGCACTGCGAGGAGGTGGCCAAATCTGAGTTTTGAGTCAGCCCTCAATTATACACCGAAGGAAATTAGTCAGCAGCACGCCGCACATGTTTTGCAATGAGTAGCTCTTCGGGCTCTCATGCAATGTTGTTGCTTCTGACAAATGCAAGATCCTTGGCAATGCCCGAAGCCCGGGAAAATTCCATAGACCAAAAAAAAAAAAAAAGAAAGAAAGAAAAGAAAATGAAATGAAATGAAATGAAATGAAAAGACAGCGGGGGAAGCGAAGAGGGGGAGAAAAAAAAACAACAAAGTGGCTGATTTGTAAAAGTATCATGCCAGATGCCATTTTCAACTCGATCTCATTCTGCAGGCTGTTTATTTGTTTAATCGTTCCAACTTATATAGCTGCCCCTCTCTCTCATGTGTGATTCTGGGTCATTCACGACAATTAAAAATAATGAAGAAAGAAAAACGTAAATAAAAGCGACAAATGCACAATTGGAGTAAAACCCACAAAACATCACCAACCGCAGGTAAATACGATCAACAAATCCAGTTCACTATGATCTGACTTGAAACGCTGTGCGGGGTTAGTGGATGGTGGAAAATGGAAAGGCAAGAATATTCTCTCTTACAGGCACACACAAAAAAGGAAACGAGATCCTGCCTTGTGCGTGCTGAGAAAAATAATTGGACAGAGTATAATCAGCTACTGGTAGCACGGTGGTAAAATTAACTCCTTTCAGAGTTTATTAAAAATACAGACTGGAAGTTCTTCAGCTTTTCTTGAATCTTAGATGAAGGAATAAGAAGAGCCCTGCTGAATCAGGCCAAAGCCCATCGAGTCCAGCATTCTGTGTCACACAGTGGCCCACCAATTGTACATGGGGATCTTGAGCAGAAAGAGAAGGCAAAACCCTCCCTTTCCCTTGACCCCCAACAAATGGGACTCAAGGGAATCCTGCCTGCCTCAACCAACATAGAGGCGGCACATGGACATCCGTTTTAATAACCACCGATACACTTGGCATCCATGAATCTGTCTGACCCTGCCTTGAAGCTGTCAAGGCTGACAGCTGTCACGACCCCTTCAGGAAGTGAATTCCATAAACCAACGACCCTCTGGGTGAAGAAATATTTCCCTTTATTTGTCATCACTTTCTTAGCTATGAGCTTTAGGGAGTGCCCCCTTGTCCTGGTATTGTGTGATAGAGAAAAGAATTTTTCTCTATTCACCTTTTCTATCCCATGCATGATTTTATACACTTCGATCAAGTCACCCCTTAAACGCCGTCTTTCAAGGCTGAAGAGACCAAGGCATTGCAATCTGGTTTCATAAGGGAGGTGCTCTATTTCCTTGATCATTCTTGTTGCCCTTTTTTGCACCTTTTCCAGTTCCATTATATCCTTCTTGAGGTGCGGTGACCAGAACTGTACACAGTACTCCAAGTGTGGTCTCACCATCAATTTGTACAGAGGCAACACAACACTTGCTGACTTATTTTCGATTCCCTTCCTAATCATGCCAAGCATGGAATTTGCTTTTTTTACTGCTGCTGCGCATTGGGTTGACATCTTCATCGAGCTGTCCACCAAAACCCCAAGATCCCCAAGAAGAGGAACTCATCAGATTTGCAGATGACACTAAGCTAGCAGGAATAGCCAACATCCCAGGAGACAAGTTCAGGATCCAAACAGATCTTGACAGACTTGAACCATGGGCCCTTATCCAACAAAATGAATTTTAATATGGAGAAAAGCAAGGTTTTTTTACACCTAGGCAGGAAAAACCAAAGGCACGAGTAGGCGAGACCTGCCTCAAAAGCAGCCACTGTGAGAGGGGCCATGGAGTCCTAGTGGACGATCGCTTAACCATGAGCCAGCTGTGTGCAGCAGCAGCCAAAAAAACTAATACAGTGATGGCGAACCTTTTAGAGACCAAGTGCCCAAACTGCAACCCAAAACCCACTTATGCAGCGTCGGGTGCTGGGTGGGGTGTGGCCCATTGGCTGGGTGTGGCCCATGGGTGGGCATGGCTGCAAAGGTAACAGCAGACTGGGTGGGACTAAAAAGTTCAATCAATCAATTCCCACTTTGGAAGATCTTTTTTTTTCCCACGAGAAGTTGAAATTGACTGATTGATTGAACCTTTTTTTTTTTTTGGTACACAGTGGCAGAGGCTTAAAGTGAAAAGGTTTTATAAAACCCAGCTGAAGGCCTGGGACTGGGGCGATGGCGTGCGTGCCCACAGAGAGGGCTCTGAGTGCCGCCTCTGGCCCCCGTGCCATAGGTTCGCCACCACGGAACTAAATACAATCCTGGGTTGAATAAACAGAGGCATAAAATCAAAATCACGTCAAGTAGTAGTAATGCTTTATAAAGTCTTAGTAAGGCCACACCTGGAATACTGCCTCCAGTTTTGGTCATCACATTACAAAAAAAAAAAATTTTTTTTTTGAGACTTTGGAACAAATGCAAAGAAGAGCAATTAAGATGGAGACAAAGACATAGGAAGAACAGTTGCAGGAATTGGGTATGGGCAGTCTAGAGAAAAGAAGAAACAGAGGTAACATGATAGCAGTCTTGCAGTATTTGAGGGCCTGCCACAAAGAAAGGGGGGGTCAACTTATTTTCCAAAGCACCAGAAGGCAGGACAACGAAACAATGGATCAAAACTAATCAAGGAGAGATGCAACCTGGAATTAAGGAGGAACTTCCTAACAGTGAGGACAATTAACTAGACCAGGGGTTCTCAACCTTGGCAACTTTAAGACTTGTGGACTTCAACTCCCAGAATTCCTCAGCCAGCTTTGCTGGCTGAGGAATTCTGGGAGTTGAAGTCCACAAGTCTTAAAGTTGCCAAGGTTGAGAACCCCTGAACTAGACGTTGCCTTCAGACGTTGAAGGGGCTTCATCACTGGAGGCTTTTAAGAAAAGATTGGACGGCCACCTACCTGAAATGGTATAGGGTCAGCTGCTTGAGCAGGGGGGGTTAAACTAGAAGACCTCCAAGGTCTCTTCCAACTCTATTCTGATTGATTGATTGACTGAATCATCACACATGCCTTGGATCATAAACACTATCAGTTGGATAACTGAAGGGACAGTAACTGCGGTGACAGATTGAAGATAAGGGCATGCCTGCCCCTTGGGAAATCAAGGTAGATCTCCTTAGATTGTTCCATAAAGGATAAAAATCACCTCAAAACATTGGGTTCAGAATGCCAAGAAGTTCTAATGTGCATACAGGACTGCAGGGGAGATATACATCCATGAAACGTTATTATTATTATTATTATTATTATTATTATTATTATTATTATTATTATTATTATTATTATTTATTTGACTTCTATGCCGCCCTATTCCGGAGAACTCAGGGCGGCTCACAACATAATAGAAATCAACATTTAAAAATACATGTATATAAAACCCCTTAATTTAAAAAAAACAATCATTCAACATACACACAGACATACACTGGCTTGGGGCAAGATGTTAACTGCCCCAGGCCTGCCGGCAGAGGTGTGTTTTAAGTAATTTACGAAAGGCGGAGAGGGTGGGGGTGACACGGATCTCCGGGGGGAGTTGATTCCAGAGGGCCGGGGCCGCAACAGAGAAGGCCCTTCCCCTAGGCCCCGCCAGGCGACACTGTCTGGCTGACGGGACCTGGAGAAGGCCGACTCTGTGGGCCCTAACCGGCCGCTGGGATTCATGGGGCAGCAGACGGTCCTGTAAGTAACCTGGTCCGATGCCATGTAGGGCTTTATAGGTCATAACCAACACTTTAAATTGGGTTCGGAGACCAATTGGCAGCCAATGCAGCTCGCGGAGTGATGCTGAAATGTGGGCATTTCTGGGCAAGCCCAACACTGCTCGCGCGGCTGCATTCTGCATTACCTGAAGTCTCCGAACGTTTTTCAAAGGTAGCCCCATGAAACGTTGGCCAGCTCTGACTCCAACATCTCCTTTTGTGCAAATAAGGAGTGGCAGATTGAATAGAATCAACGCGTCTATAACTGTGTTCACACATTTCAGCGGGTTCTTGAATTAATCCCCTTTCCTAGGTGGCACACAAATTAAGTATAGAAAACCCTATACTGCCATCGAATGATTGGATGTTTACAGTCTAGATGTAGTAGTCCTAAACATAGTGAAGGCGTGTGATTTCAGGGTTTATAATTCATGGAGGATAAGCCATTATATGAGAGAAAGAGAGAAGTGTAGTTGAGTTACCAGAACTGGACCAGAGACAATCACCTTACTGATGTTGAGACTCTAGAAAGAGTACAGAGAAGAGCAACAAAGATGATATGGGGACTGGAGGCTAATACATATAAGGAACGGTTGCTGGAATTGGGCACGTCTAGTTTAACGAAGAGAAGGACAAGGGGGGACATGATAGCTGGGTTCCAATATCTCAGGGGCTGCCACAAAGAAGAGGGAGTCAAGCTATTTTCCAAAGCGCCTGAAGGCAGGACAAGAAGCAACGGGTGGAAACTAACCAAAGAGAGAAGTAACCTAGAACTAAGGAGAAACTCCCTGACGATTAGAACAATTAACCAGTGGAACAACCTTCCTCCAGAAGCGTGAATGCTTCAACACTGGAAGTTTTTAAGAAGAAACTGGACAGCCATTTGTCCAAAATGGTATAGGGTTTCTTGCCTGAGCAGGGGGTTGGACTAGATGACTTCCAAGGTCCCTTCCAACTTTATCATCATCATCATCATCATCATCATCATTATTACTAAACCATGGAGCTCACTGGATGACTGAGATCCAGCCTCTTCCTCTTACATGAGTCTTCTTCTCAAGACTGCTGCTATGGGGATGAAATAACGGGAGACTGATCCCATGTAAGCTATCTTATTATCGTGAAAAGAAAAGCAAGATATAAATCTGAAAGCAAGCAATAAATAAATTGGTTATGCCATCCTACGTTTTTCTTGTTTAGTTTTTGCTAAAGTCAACAATAGTAACCAAGAATGGGAGAAACTGAAATAGTGAAACAATTCTTGGCATTCAAAGATTGAACATTAAAGATTCTCGTAGGCTCATCTCTACGTGAGAGGTATCTGTGATTCAACACAGAGCTGTTATCAAAGAATACTACTAGTGTAACACCTGTATCTTGATTCTTATAAGAAAGTTCCTGAAAACCATAGCCACACTTTGTTCATCTTTAATGGGGTCAAACACTCTTTACAGAATAGCAAGCTGATCTTCATGCGTCTGCACATTCATACATGCATACATATCTCTCTCTATATCACACAGACTTAACCAAATCAATTAAAGGGGATAGAAACCAAATTCGTGTATTACTCAAAGCTCAGTTTAACCTTTATTGTGCAATCAAAGGTTCTGGCATCTACCCATCCATCGTTATCCTGGCACTCCAAAACCATTAAAAAGCAGCTTCTTTCTTGGGTGAACAGCAACAAAGAAGAAAACAAGGAAATTGTGACAGGCATTTCACCATCCAGCCTGGCCAAACTAAATGCAGAATTCAAACCATGGCTGTAAGTTCTCCACAAGACCACGAACAAACCGGGGTAGCAGGAATCAAATCGAAAATCTCAAGAAACCAGTGTTTCTCCTAAGTTCACATTCAACTGAGTTTCTTTTGACACCTGGGGGGGGGGAGAGAGAAAACTATACCTAAGCCAGTGATGGCGAACCTTTTAGAGACCGAGTGCCCAAACTGCAACCCAAAACGCACTTATGTATCGTTTGGTGCCAGGTGGGCATGGCCCATTGGATGGTCGTGGCCGCGGTGGTAACGGCAGACTGGGTGGGACTAAAAAGTTCAATCAATCAATTCCAACTTTGCAAGATCTTCTTTTTTCCCACGAGAAATTGAAATTGATTGATTGAAACTTTATTTTTTTTGCACACGGCAGCAGAGGCCTAAAGCAAAAAGGTTTTATAAAACCCAGCTGAAGGCCTAGGACTGGGGTGACGGCATGCGTACCCACAGAGAGGGCTCTGCGTGTTACTTGTGGCACGCATGCCATAGGTTCGCCACCACGGACCTAAGCAATGCTTCAAAGGTTCACTTTGGAAAAATGCCACGTACTGGGAACGGAGTGCCTAAATCTGGAAAAGTCTGATCAGTTTTGCAGGTCTCAAACCATGAGGTATCACTACTCAACCCTTAAATAAATAAATAAAAACTTTGAACATAGATGAAAGTTAGATAAGATTGTGGCACTTGACTCGGAAGGGGAGGGAAGGGCAAAAGAAACACCCAAAAAGGCTGCCAATCTCCAGCCCACAATCCCTAAAACTGGAATGTACAGAAGGGTCACACGTTCATACTGTATCTGTATTAGTCAGCTGAAGTCCATGCCAACCTCATTGACTAAGGCCATGAGTAGCGTTACAAATAGCTGTTTCACTCACACCTGCTTGCAAAGATAAATTCCCATTTTGCCTAACTGGCACTGAAGAGGATGTTAATGTTAGAGATGAGAAAACCAGCATGACAAATCATTTTAGCACGCCACAAATACTGGGTTCCAGGATTCCCCCTGCAGCAGCGTGTGAAAGCAGAAACATCCCTTCTCCATTTTTCAAGCAGCGGTATGTCCTAGCACACACGGAAAATGTTCTCTCCTGAGCTAAACAGACACTGTTCTAAGAGAGCAAACAGAGTGAGGCACAGATTTATAATTCCAGAAATGATTTGAAAGGTTTTAGCTACTATGGTTATCAGTTAGAATTCAGAGAAGAACAACAACAACAAAAAAAGATTATTAGGGGCCAGGAGGCTGTAAATGAAGAACAGTTGCAGGAATTGAGTAAGTCTACCGGTAGTGAAAAGAAGGACTAGGGGTGACACGGTAGCAGTCTTCCAATGTTTGAGAGTCTGCTATGAAGATGAGGGATTGAACTATTCTCCAAACCATCTAAGGCAGAACAAGAAGCAATGGATGGAAACTAATCAAGGAGACAACCAACCTAGAATTAAGGAAAAATTATTCAGTGGAACAGCTTCACTCCAGAAGTTGTGGGTGCTCAAATACTGGAGGTTTTTAAGAAGAGACTGGACAACCATTTCTCTGAAATTATATAGAGTTTCCTGCTTGAGCACGGGGTTGGACTAGAAGACCTCTAAAGTCCCTTCCAACTCTTGTTATTCTTAACATTGTGCATTAAATCCGTAAAGTAAATGGCATTCATTTTTATATATTGCACTGTTTTTCTTCTGCTTATTTTTTCGCTTCTGTTTTTGACTGGCTAATAAATGCTTTCATTGTCTCAAGAGTTAAAGTGCCACGTAGGTAATCAATTTGAATGAAATTCAGACTAAAAACAATTTTGTCTTGTGGTCCTGGAGACAGTTTCAGGGACAGTCTTCACACCCCAAAGTACGGCCATTTTGTCTCCAGTGTCTTTCTTGGCAACGTTTTTATTTTTTTAAAAAAAGAAAACAAGAGAACGTACCACAGGTTGTCCTCGACTTACAACCCTTTGTTTAGTGACCATTCAAACTTACAACAGCCCTGGAAAAAAAAGCAATTAATGATTATTTTTTTACACGTACAACTGTTGCAGCATTCCCGTGGTCACATGATCCAAATTCAGCCACTTAGCAACCGGCATGTACTTACGATGGTTGCGTTGTCTCAGGGTCATGTAATCCCCTTTTATAAGCTTCTGACAAGCAAAGGAAGCCAGATTCCTTTTAATAACTGTGTTACTAACTTACCAATTGCAGTGATTCGCTTTACAAGTGTGGTAAGAAACGTCGTAAATATGCGGCAAAACTCACTTAACAAATGTCTCGCTTCACGACAGAATCTTTGGCCTCAACTGTAGTCATAAGTTGAGTAATACTTGTGTTTTCTTTCTACTATACTACCGGTAGTAGACTGGTTACAACAGCGGTTCTCAACATATGGGTCACGACCCCATTTGGGGTCGAACGACCGTTTCGCGGGGGTCGCCGGACACCACGGTCCGCCATTTTGTTTTTTGTTTTTTGTTTGTTTTTTTCGTCACGCGCGCCCCGTGCATGCGCAGATTGGCCCATCGCGCACGCGCCGCGCTTGAGCGGATCGGCCCGTCGCGGTCCGCCATTTTGGTTTTTTTTTTATTTGTTTTTTTCGTCGTGTGCGCCCCGCGCATGCGCAGATCGGCCCGTCACAGTCCACCATTTTGTTTTTGTGGTTTTTTGGGGGGGGGGTTGTTTTTTTTTGTCGCGCGTGCCCTGCGCATACGCGGATCGGCCCGTCAGGGTCCGCCATTTTTTTTGTTTTTTTATTTTTTTTTTGTCATGCGCGCCCCGCACATGCACGGATCGGCCCGTTGCGCGCGTGCACGCGCCCGGGTCGGGGTTGCAGCGCGCATGGGCGGCGCAAGTGGGGTCTCAACCTGAAAAAGGTTGAGAACCACAGGGTTACAATGAGAACTATTTTTATAGTCAGTCTGATTAGCTAGTCCAGTGATGGCGAACCTTTTAGAGACGGAGTGCCCAAACTGCAACCCAAAACCCACTTATGCATCGTCAAGTGCCTGGTAGGTGTGGCCCATTGGGTGGGCGTGGCCGCGGTGGTAACGGCAGACTGGGTGGGACTAAAAAGTTCAATCAATCAATTCCAACTTTGCAAGATCTTTTTTTTTCCCGTGAAAAGTTGAAATTGACTGATTGAACCTTTTAATTTTTTTGCACATGGCGGCGGAGGCCTAAAGCAAAAAAGTTTTATAAAACCCAGCTGAAGGCCTAGGACTGGGGCGACGGCGCGTGTGCCCACCGAGAGGGCTCTGAGTGCCGCCTCTGGCACCCGTGCCATAGGTTCACCACCACTGATCTAGTCCTTCTTCAGAGACTTAATGTGACAAGCTAAGCCAACGAATATCTAAAAATATCAAATTTTCAACCTATGCCCTCTCTTTCCACGTTGGGATCAAGACATAGTCACAAAACAGTCAAGATGCCTCCAGTTGAGTTCAACTCTTGAGACTGCTGGACACATTCAGATTATTTTCCTTTCTTAGAGAAGCTACCCTCTCCTTCTGGGATGTTTTTCAACATCGTAGTCAGACTCTAGCCTACAGCCAGGATTTCCTATTTTTCCTACCCAAGTGCTAATCTTAGCTTCTGAAAGCCAAGCAATTATCAGGCAGTTGATGAAATAAAGTTATAAAGAGGGGGGGAGCTAAAACTGAGCAGGCAGAGAAGTAGGCTGACTGTAAGAAAATGATGATGGAATGGATAGTGGTTGAAACGTGCAGAAGATCTGCACAGCCAATTGTCTATGGCACAGGTCGGCAACCTGCGGCTCCGGAGTCGCATGCGGCTCTTTGAGCCTTCCCCCCCTGTGGCTCCCAGCCTCCTCTGCCATTTGCAGAGAAAGACAGAGACAGAGAGAGGCAATTGCGCTTCCCTGCTTCTCTCTGTCTCTGTCTCTGTCTCTGTCACTCTCTGTCTCTCTCTCTTTCTCTGTGTGTGTGTGTGTGTGTCTGTGTGTGTGTGTGTGTGTAAAAGAGAGTGCACTCACAGTGTTCTCCGAGGAACTGAAAAGCTTATTGGGAGGAGCTCCTCCCTTTGCTGCGTCTCTGCAGGAAGCAGGGAGCAGGAAGGGCAGGAGAGAGGTAGCTAGCCTAGCTATGCTGGCTCAGGAATTCTGGGAGTTGAAGTCCATGAGTCATAAAAGAGCCGAGGTTGCCTACCTCTGAGCTTGTTGGAGAATAGCTTGAAGCCAGCTTGCCAGGTGAGCAGCAGGTAGGAGACAGGGAGAGAGGGGGGGAGAGAAAGTGAGAGAGAGAAAGAGGGAGGAAGGGAGAGAGAGGGAGAGGGAGAGGGAGAGGGAGAGGGAGAGGGAGAGGGAGAGGGAGAGGGAGAGGGAGAGGGAGAGGGAGAGGGAGAGGGAGAGGGAGAGAGAGAGAGAGACCCTTTTGACATCTAAAATGAAGATAACACTGCATATATCTTTTTACCTGTGTGTATGTACACACACACACACACACACACCTATAATAAAGGTACAAAAGGATATATGCAGTGTTATCTTCATTTTAAATATCAAAAGGGTTTTGCGGCTCCCGGTGTTTTGTTTTTGGTGGGAAACGGGTCCAAGTGGCTCTTTGAGTGTTTTGGGTTGCCTACTCCTGATCTATGGAGATTCTCAGTCATCCAGGTCATGGTTATCCCAAGGTGCTTTTTCAAAAGGCAAGTGGACTTTCTTCGGTTTTTTTCTGGAAGATGTTTTGCTTCTTATCCAAGAAGCTTCTTAAGTTCTTCAGCACAGATCAACCTCCAAGTGGCCTCAATGACTCTCAGAGAGAGTGCTAATGACCGTATGACAAGGAATATAAATCCTTCCATTCTCCACCATTCTGTCAGAAGCTTTTGGATGATAAGGGAACGGTCTTAAAGGAAAAACAACGGAAGCCCTGTTGCCTTCTGAATAAGCATCTTTGGGACTGTACACCAACATATCGGAAATCTGGGCAGTATCACATAGGACATTGGGCCACAAAATATATTTTTTTAATCTGGTATGTTCTTTGAGCTTAACCTGCACAGTTAATGGCCTAATGTATCATTCAAGCCCAGGAAACTGGATTATTTGATTAAATCATGGTTTAGGCTAACAGAAGTTAAATTTTCTTGCAAATGCAGCATTGTTCTAAACTACTGTTTGGTTAGCTATGGCTTGGTGAATATTTAACAACTGCTGAGTTTCACACATCACACAAAGCAAAAAGCAAACAAACCATGGAATGGCTTGGCATGTGACGTGAAACCGATGAAAAAATAGCTTGTGGGAAGAGGAAATTCAGCTCTAAAAAGGCAGATATTTTCAGGAAAAGGAAGTTAAAATCTTTCATTATATTTCATGAACAATGAAGACGGTACAGGTTGTCCTCAGCTTGTAACAGTTTGTTTAGTGTCCATTTGAAGTTACAACGGCACTGGAAAAAGTGACTTACGACCATTTTTCACAGTTATGACCATTGCAGCACCCCCCCACAGTCACATGATTTTGACAAATGGTTCATATTTATGACAGTCGCAGTGTCCCGGGGTCATGTGTTCACCTTTTGCAACCTTCTGACAAGCAAAGACAATAGAGAAGCCAGATTCACTTAACAACCATGTTGCTACTATAACTGCTTCAGTGATTCACTTAACAAATGTGGAAAGCAAAGTCGTAAAATGGAGCAAAACTCACCTAACAAATTTCTCATTTAACAACATAGATTTTGGGCTCAATTGTGGCCATACCTGTATAGTAATAACCTATCTTAATAATGCCTCACAAAGACAATTGTCTTTGTCAACGTGGGCCGAAAATACACAGGAGTTGGGGCACAAGAAATCTATGGCCCACATTCTCTGCAGAGTTTATCCTCCTGGTCCTATTGTATTCTCATAACCCTTGATTAAGTGAAGATACGGACAATGGGTCCAACAAAAGCAATTCACCATTACTAGCCCAATTCACTCTAATCCCGTGTTTTTCAGTCTTTGCAACTTCCAGATGTACGACTTTCAGCTCCCCAAATTCTCCAGCCAAGATGGCCCGCAGCAGAGAACTCTGGGAGTTGAAGTCCATATGTATGACGTTTTCCCAGATTTGGAAACTCTGCTCTGACCATAGGTAGGGGCACCCTGAGGCCACCCAGGTGTACAGCAGCTCTCCCAAATGCTCAGATGGTAGTTGTACAACTCCAGGAAGGTCACAGGTTCCACAAGTCCTGCTGTAATCAACTACTTTGGATTAGAGCAGAAAAGTTTTCCCAGCTTTTCTAAGGTGTTTCAAGGAAAAAAAACAAAAAAAAAAACAAACAAGCCACCTGTTTCCCTAGCACTCAGAAGACATTCTGATGGGACACAGGATAAATTGCTGTCTTTCAAGAAAATAATAAATATAATAACAGGATGGCTTCAAAAATAGAAATGCTTATCTTAGAACAAGGGTGTTTTTTTTATTTTTATTTCTACTACCATGGGACTTTCTTTAAAGTCTGATTGCTGGGACTTACAGGAAACTGAGAATCATTCGGATGATTCATTTCAGGGACAACAAGATGATGTTTTATTGTGAGGCCCCTTCATGGAGATTTTGCTCCTGCAGCTTGGCTTCCTCACTGGCAGGCCTACGGAGGACTCAGTGCATTGTGGTTGGAGGCCGCGAAGATGTCATTCAAGAGAAAAGAAACCCCCTACATTTTTCCACGCAAATCTTACTAGAGCTAATTTCTAGCTGGCAAAGATCTCCATCCAGAATCACTCCCCATCTCTGCAATCCAAATTCAGCTAGAAAGTGATAGAAGAGAGGGCTCCCACCTCTTTTCCTCTATCTGAATCCTCATAGAACAGTGGTGGCGAACCTATGGCACGGGTGCCAGAGGTGGCACTCAGAGGCCTCTCTGTGGGCATGCGCGCCGTCGCCCCAATCCTAGGCCTTCAGCTGGGTTTTATAAAACCTTTTCACTTTAGGCCTCCACCGCCGTGTGCAAAAAAAAAAAAAAGATTCGATCAATCAGTCAATTTGCCCAGGTTTGCCTGGTACACCAGTTGCGCCCTTATTTGGATCGGGAGTCTCTACTCACAGTCACACATGCCCTTGTCACCTCGAGGATCGACTACTGCAATGCTCTCTACATGGGGCTACCCTTGAAGAGTGTTCGGAGACTACAATTAGTGCAAAATGCAGCTGCGCGAGCAATTGTGGGCCTGCCACGTTGTGCCCACATTTCGCCAACTCTCCGCATGCTGCATTGGTTGCCTATCGGTCTCCGAGCGCAATTCAAAGTGTTGGTTATCACCTATAAAGCCCTTCATGGCATTGGAACAGGATACTTACGGGACCGTCTTCTGCCACATACTTCCCTTCGACCGGTGAGAGGGCACAGGGTCGGCCTCCTCCGGGTCCCGTCAGCGAAACAATGCCGTCTGGCGGGTCCTAGGGGGAGGGCCTTCTCCGTTGTGGCGCCCGCCCTCTGGAACCAACTGCCTCCTGAAGTCCGCGCTTCCCCTACTCTCCCGGCCTTCCGGAGGAATCTTAAGACCTATCTTTGCCGGCAGGCCTGGGGTTGACTGTGGAATGTTGAGTGCATGATGAATGTGTCTGGGGGTTTTATTCTTACTTGTTTTTTAGATTTGGATTTAGTTTTTTGTTAAATTGTTTTATTTATGTTGTAAGCCACTCCGGGTCTTCGGAGAGGAGCGGCATATAAATTTAATTAAAATAAATAAAATAAACTTCTCACGGGGGAAAAAAAAGATCTTGCAAAGTTGGAATTGATTGATTGAACTTTTTAGTCCCACCCAGCCTGCTGTTACCACCACAGCCACGCCCACCCAATGGGCCACACCCACCCAGCACCCGACGATGCATAAATGGGTTTTGGGTTGCAGATTGGGCACACGATCTCTACAAGGTTCACCATCACTGTCATAGAAGATTTATAAAATAGAACATAGAATCATAGGGTGGGAAGGGATTGTGGAGGTCTCCTCGTCCAACCCTGCATCCATGGCAGGAGGTCCGATGCTATTCCCGACAAATGGTTGTCCAGTCTCTGCTTGAAAGTCTCCCCTAAGTTTCTTCGCACAGTCATTCGAGGTAGATCCCGAGCAGTTGATGGATTTAAAGAGACTGCTTTCAAGGAGAAGTTGTGTTTGTTGTGGCATATTGCCGAGCACGCTCTACGCCTATAATCTTCCATTCGTAGGGTTGCACATTTCCTTCACCCTGACACTCCGTGGAACTGGTCTGCAAAGCTAGCAAAACAAACTTCATTTTGCTTTCAACAGCAAGATACACAAAGCCATTATAACAGAAAAAAAACGGATTTAGGGCAGATTTAGGGCATTAAGAAAACCAAGATCATGGCATCCGGCCCTCTCAATTCCTGGCAAATAGATGGGGAAGAAATGGAGATAGTGACAGATTTTATCTTCCTGGGCTCCAAGATCACCGCAGATGGGGACTGCAGCCAAGAAATTAAAAGACGCTTGCTCCTGGAGAGGAGAACTATGGCAAATCTAGACAGTATACTAAAAAGCAGAGACCTGTCAACAAAAGTGCATATAGCCAAGGCCATGGTTTTCCCAGCTGCAATGTATGACTGTGAAAGTTGGATCATAAGAAAGGCTGAGCGCCAAAGAATTCAGGCCTTTGAACTATGGTGCTGGAGAAGACTCCTGCGAGTCCCCTGGACTGCAAGGCGATCCAACCGGTCAGTCCTAGAGGAGATCAACCCTGACTGCTCTTTAGAAGGCCAGATCCTGAAGTTGAAACTCAAGTACTTTGGCCACCTAATGAGAAGGACTCACTGGAGAAGAGCCTAATGCTGGGAAAGATAGAGGGCCATAGAAGAAGAAGGGGACGATAAAGAAGGAGGTGGCTGGATGGAGTCCCTGAAGCAGTAGGCGTGAGCTTCAGTGGACTCCAGAAGATGGTAGAGGACAGGAAGGCCTGGAGGAACGTTGTCCATGGGGTTGCGATGGGTCAGACACGACTTCGCAACTAACAACAACACCAAGGGCAGTTTCTTCAAACTGATCTGCTCAACTGCTATAAACTCTCCTCTCAGCAAAAGCCATGGTGGCTTACTCTGGAGGGCACCAGAATCAGAGAAGGCTGTTCTATGGCCTGGTAAGTCCCCCCCCCTTTCTCCCCACAAAATCTTCCAAGCCTAGCATCAAACCTAGAAAGGGGGCAGATTTTCCTCTTTTGTACAAGGAGGCTAGCTGAATACATACACAACACATGATTTGTTTGGCTTGGATAGATGGACCAGAAGACTGAGCTGTAGGAAGCTGGCACTGGAAATAGTAACGACTTAAACTAGTACGGTCCCCAACTCTCAATGGCTTTGTAAAATCTGGGCATTGTCTGCAAAACCAACAGACAAGCCAGCAAGTCTAATAGGCAATCTGCCTGGCCCCCTCTCATTGAATTCCTACGACCCGTTAGGGAAATCTTTAGCCTGTGCAATGACTGCTTAGTAGATAGTTTATTAGCAAGGCCAGATCTCCTTGCTAGGAACTCAACATCTTGATAGCATCTATTGATAATAATAATAGTAAAGTTGGAAGGTACCTTGGAGGTCATCTAGTCCAACCCCCTGCTCAGGCAGGAAACCCTATACCATTCCGGACAAATGGCTGTCCAGTCTCTTCTTAAAAACTTCCAGAGTTGGAGCATTCGCCGCTTCTGGAGGCAGGTGGTTCCACTGGTTAATTGTTCTCACTGTCAGGAAGTTTCTCCTTAGTTCTAGGTTGCTTCTCTCCTTGGTTAGTTTCCATCCGTTGCTTCTTGTCCTGCCTTCTGGTGCTTTGGAGAATAGCTTGACTCCCTCTTCTTTGGGGCAGCCCCTGAGATATTGGAATACTGCTATCATGTCCCCCCTCGTCCTTCTCTTCATTAAACTAGACCTACCCAATTCCAGCAACTGTTCCTTACATGTTTTAGTCTCCAATCCCCTGATCATCTTTGTTGCTCTTCTCTATACACTTTCTAGAGTCTCAGCATCTTTTTTACATCGTGGTGACCAAAACTGGATGCAAGTATTCCAAGTGTGGCCTTACCAAGGCCTTGTAAAGTGGTATTAACACTTCACATGATCTTGATTCTATCCCTCTGTTAATGCAGCCCAGCACTGTGTTGGCTTTTTTGGCAGCTGCTGCACACTGCTGGCTCCTATTTAAGTGATTGTCCACTAGGACTCCGAGGTCCCTCTCACAGTTACTACGGTACTATTGAGCAAGGTACCTTCTATACTATACCTGTACATTTGGTTTTTCTTGCCTAAATGTAGAACCTTACTTTTTTTCACCATTGAATTTCATTTTGTTAGATAAGCGTCCAGTTAATGGTGTTTTGCCCTTCCCTCTTGTTATGGTCCCCTGTCCCAGGTGACATAGCAAGAGAACTTAGAAATTGTCTTCATTTCCCTTCTATACTCTAAGGCAGGGGTGTCAAACTGGCCACGTCACATGACGTGTCGTGACGCATCATGACTTTATTCCCCTTGCTGGACCTGGGGTGGGCACTACTTCGGCATGACGCATGTTGTCCAGCACTTTGACACTCCTGCTCTGAAGTATTAGGAAATTCAACAGATGGCTGGGCAGGGCTGCTTGGCAAATAGAGCAAGACCAAACTGATTGATAAGGAAATGGCCTCAGGAGAGTGTGCTGAAACTATCCTGAGAACTGAAATAATTTTTCCATCCAGGAAAAGAAAAAAATCATTTATTTGTCCATCATATTTACCTGGCCACCCGTTTCATGAGAAAGTGACTTCTTTTTTTACTTTTTTTTTTTTTAACTTCCCTGATATCTTGGTTTGCTTTTTTGAATAGGGAAAGTAGGTCCCTTTAGTTACTTAGTATCCCGCCTTTATTATTTTTATTTATCTTAATAATTTTTAGAAGAAAACGTGGACCGAACAAAACTGGGATGGAGATGAATGGACAGGCCTGCCATGCATTAACCAAGCAGAAAACCTTCCCAAGTACAAGTCACGATCTAGTACAAATTTCACCAATGATTTGTTCAGTTTCTGCAGAGATGTCTTCATATGTGACATCACTCATACATACACACACACACATTCTCTCCGATCTGTCTCCTTCTTCATTTACTGTTTTTATATGCAATATTTCACACAAGACTGGGTTGGCACATGTTAACTCTGATGGCTGGTGTACCAACATATTAAATTAGGTTTTAATATCAGTTTGTGCTGTTTTGCTCGTTTTGGCTTAGCATCCTATATTTATTTATTTATTTATTTATTTATTTTTCAGATTTGTATGCCGCTCCTCTCCGCAGACTCGGAGCGGCTCACAACATATAAATAAACAATTCAATATAAATCCGAAAAAAACACATTAAAAATAAAACCCCACACATACTCCTCAGTCACACCACAATCAACAATCATCCCCAGGCCTGCCGGCAGAGGTAGGTTTTTAAATTCTTTCGGAAGGCCGGGAGAGTCGGAGAAACGCGGACTTCAGGAGGCAGTTGGTTCCAGAGGGCGGGTGCCACAACAGAGAAGGCCCTCCCCCTAGGGCCCGCCAGACGACATTGTTTCGCTGACGGGACCCGGAGGAGGCCGACCCTGTGCGCTCTCATTGGTCGAAGGGAAGTATATGGCAGAAGACGGTCCCGTAAGTATCCTGGTCCCATGCCATGAAGGGCTTTATAGGTAATAACCAACACCTTGAATTGGACTCGGAGACCAATAGGCAACCAATGCAGCATGCGGAGAGTTGATGAAATGTGGGCACAACGAGGAAGGCCCACAACTGCTCGCACAGCTGCATTTTGCACTAATTGTAGTCTCCGAACACTCTTCAAGGGTAGCCCCATGTAGAGAGCGTTGCAGTAGTCGATCCTCGAGGTGACAAGGGCATGTGTAACTGTAAATATGAATTCCTCCTGTTTAATTACTGTAGCACTCAGTGTGCTTTACAAACAAAGCCCGTCAATTTGTTAAACTAATAGCCAAATTGACTTTTTGCAAATTCATCCAAATGTTGCATGATGCTTCTTTACCGTCTTTGATCTTTGATCTTCTGATGTCATTTTAACATAGGCTAGACTGAGAAATAATGATCAATTTGGCCCCAGGGATGTAAACCTAGATCAATCACATTTAATAGTCTAGCATCTCATCTCCATTGACTTAGTGGAGGAACTTGGGCTCATGTAATCCCTAATTTCTAAGACATTTGAAGCCCAATATTCTTGTTTCCTGCCTCTGCTTTTCTCTATGGCTTTTCTCTGTGCTAGGAAACTTGCCAGCAACAGGCCAGCACCATCTTGTTATACAGACACCCAGAAGATTGTAGGCTATGTACACTATACAGAAAATATAATAGCAAACAAAAGGATAAAGGAATTGCTGCACAGCCTTTCACCGTCTGGCTGCTCATAGCAACCGATAAAAGCTGTCCTGTGTTTTTCTTCATGATGTGCCAGGAGAGATGCACGTAAAGCAGGCCGAGTTGTACGAGCAAAAATATTGGGCGCCCTCAATCACGTACAAGAAATGGAAGGTGGATAATATGTTTGTTGTTAAACTGCTGCACTGAAGAATAGTGTCTTTTGCATTCCTGAATAAGTGCCTGGGATTGAGAAGGAAAGAAGAAAGTCTTACGCTGTTTATTTAATGTTTCTAATCGGCTTAATGCAGAAGCTCTAAATGGGAAAAAAGCACGCAGCCTGCGCACAATCCAACCTCCTAAATTTTTGTTGCTGTTGTTCAGTCGCTAAATCGTGTCCAACTCTTCACGACCCCACGGACCACAGCACGCCAGGCCCCATCGTCCTCCACTGTCTCCCAGACTTTGCCCAAATTCATGTTTGTTGCGTCGATGACACTATCTTATCATCTTGTCCTCTGCCATCGTCCCCTTCTCTTTTCTGCCTTCCATCTTTCCCAGCATCAGCGTCTTTTTCCGCTTCTTCTCATTCGGTGGCCAAAGGATTTGAACTTCAGCTTCAGCTTCAGTCGCTTGTCAATCTTTTAGGATTGACTGACTGGATCCCTTTGCAGTCCAAGGGACTCTCAAGACTCTTCTCCAGCACAATTGGAATTTTACGACACTTTTTTTTTTAGCACACTGTGTAATTTTACAATCCTAAATTTTATTACACTGTTTTCTGATTCCGAAACAATACTATAGCCTGCAAATCCACAAAAATTATGTCATGATGAAGAGCAGAGAACAGACATTTAATATACCTGTTCTAGTGGATGACAGATTTTCATCTGGATAAATCCCCACACCCCGAAGCAACAGACAAGTTTGTATTTACAATCCAGACAGTGTATTTATATTTACATTAAATCAGACAATAGTTATTTTATTTATGCATTATGATCAAGTGATGCAAACTGCATTAATTATGCCTATATAGACAGCATACTAAAAAGCAGAGACGTCACCCTGCCAACAAAAGTGCATATAGTCAAGGCCATGGTTTTCCCAGTTGCAATGGATGGCTGTGAAAGGTGGACCGTAAGAAAGGCCGAGCGCCAAAGAATGGAGGCCTTTGAACTCTGGTGCTGGAGAAGACTCCTGCGAGTCCCCTGGACTGCAAGGCGATCCAACCGGTCAGTCCTAGAGGAGATCAACCCCGACTGCTCTCTAGAAGGCCAGATCCTGAAGTTGAAACTCAAGTATTTTGGCCACCTCATGAGAAGGAAGGACTCCCTGGAGAAGAGCCTGATGCTGGGAAAGATGGAGGGCAACAGAAGAAGGGGACAATGACAGAGAAGGAGGTGGCTGGATGGAGTCACTGAAGCAGGAGGCATGAGCTTCAATGGACTCCAGAAGATGGCAGAGGACAGGAAGGCCTGAAGGAACGTTGTCCACGGGGTCGCGATGGGTCGGACATGACTTCGCAACTAACAACAACAATATCCGTTATATGTCTAACATTGTCAATATGAAGATGATGTACAGGTAAATGCTACAGTGATGGACATTTGGGAATAATGATCTGTTAAATAAAGGCTTCACTGTAATGTAGAAACACTAGATTACAATGCAAGGGTGCCTCCTAGGAGTTAAACATTTGGTGGGTATGGAATTGAATGCTGCCTGGAGCATACACTCTGAATCCAGATGAGCAAAAGTTCTTTCTGCTGGAAATTGCTTGAATCGCTTTGTGCAACTGGAAACTGAATGGAAAGTAATCAAGGAGAGAACCAACCTAGGACTAAGGAGAAATTGCCTTAGCTTTTTGTGAGAACAATTAGTCAGTGGCACAACTTGACTCCAGAAGTGGTGGGCACTCCATCACTGGAGGTTTTTAAGAAGAGACTGGACAAGCATTTCTCTGAAATGGTATATTAGGCTTTCCTGCTTAAGCAAGGGGTTGGACTAGATGCTAGATGACCGACAAGGTCCCTTGTTGGTCTGTTCTCCTCTGTCTCTCCCTTTCTCTCTTTTTCCCCACTTCTCCCTCTTCCCTCTCCTCTTTCAACAACAATTTGTCTGAAATGCTATAGAATCTAGACAAAGTGTCCAATCTCTGCTTAAAAACCTGAAGGAAGAGGAGAGATGGTACAACAGTTGGGTGTGGGGGAGAGAAGAGGAAGAGAAGGGGAAAACAAAAGAATAGAGGCTTCTCACAGGAAGCAAAGCTGAAGCCTGGACATCTTCTGGGCTCCAAAAGGCCAAAGGAGGAACAGAGCCCCCAAAGGAAAAGGGGGGGGAAAACACAATTAAGGTGAAAGGGGGGAAGGTATTCCTAATTAAGTTACATGTTAACACTACTTTGAAATGTGCGCTCATATTGTCTTCGCTGTTCTATTTTCAGTTGACCAAAACAGATAGCCTCATTCTTTTTAACCATTTGAGAGCTTATCAATGTAAAGTATATGAAGTACCTTTTTTTTTTTCAAATAGGTCTTCCACTCGCCTGGCTTAACCCAAATGGCTGCTCAGAAGACAAGACTTGCGCATCGGCTTCAGAAAGTACTGAATGTATATCCTTGTGCGCAGATGGTGCTGTGTCGTTGGCTGGAACCCAAATGGTTTCCAGGGAATATTGCACAAACAGTTAAGAGGCAAGTTAATGTATTGAAGACCAAATTAATACATCGAAGTAAAGACCAAGGCAGTTATGTCTGACAGGAAAAATGAAGAACTGCAAATGCTGGAGAGGTAAAACAAGTAGACCAGCGGTTCTCAACCTGTGGGTCGCGACCCCATTTGGGGTCGAACGACCATTTCACGGGGGTCGCCAAACAACGCAGTCCGCCATTTTTTCCCCCTTTTCCTTAGCTGTGCTACTCCCTCTTATTCTATTGGCTTTTGAAAGCCAATAGAATGGACTCTCTTGAATAGAGTCTAATTCTATTGGCTTTCAAAAGCCAATAGGACAGTGGTTCTCAACCTTTTTCAGGTTGAGACCCCACTTGCGCCGCCCATGCGCTGCGCTGCGCGACCCCGACCCGTGCCACGCATGCGCGACGGGCCAATCCATGCATGTGCGGCGTGATGGGCCGATCCGCACATGCACGGCGCAAGCGCAACAGGCTAAAAAAATGGCGGACCGCGGTGTCCAGCGACCCCCGCGAAACGGTTGTTCGACCCCAAATGGGGTCACGACCCATAGGTTGAGAACTGCTGCAATAGGAATTGTCCAGACTGTCTCTGCCCTGCTGACCCCCCCAAAAGTCCCAGTCTGCAAACGGTGCTGCAAGTTGTCTGCAGCGAAGGCGAGCTGTCTGGAAGTTTCCACCCCTCCCTGCTGAGCAACTACTAAAAAGGTAAGTAAAAGAGGGCCAGGGGTGGGAGGTGGGAGGCCGGCGGGCGCAGGGAGGGTTGCTGGCACGCGTGGGGCCCAGCGGGTGCCTTACCTCCCTTGGGCTGGGCCAGCTGGTGGCCCAGCCGGTGGTCGCCCTGAGCCGTCACTGCCCCTTGCCAGCTACGCCTCGGCCGGCGCAGGGGGCGGCACCACGCATGCGAGGCGCTCCCGAGCAGGGAAATACAGGTAGTCCTCGACTTATGACCGGTTGGGGGTCACGGCATTAAAAAGGTTGAGAACCACTGAAGTAGATGAATGTCTGCCTCATGGTAGTATGTTTTACTGATTTGCATAAATGTTAATATGTGGAAAGATAGCACATGATTTATTTTTTTTTTGAGAGGGATGGAAATGTTGAAAGAATCAAGAATGACAATATATAAGAGTATGTTCCTGGCCACTTTGTTACATGGGAACCAGCTGGGGATATAGGGTGTAAATGGGATGCCACAAAACTGTGTGTGGTTAAAAAAAAGAAGAAGAAGATATGATAGGGCCAAGAATGAATGAATACTAACTAAATCAGTATGGGATGATTAAAACATGAATGACCGGTAAAAAATATCTAGGGATAGTTTGGTCATACAGAGAGAATGTATGAGGACTGACTCACAAAACAAATACAGTTTATGATGGAAGAGTGAATGGGTCAAGGGAAAGTGGGGGAAGGTAAAAGCTTTAGCCTTAAAAACTGCCAGGGATCACAACCAGATGAGCTAAGGCTATGTTAACAGAACCTTGCAAGATCTTGGAGGTGTCCTTTCTGATCTCCACCCATTATATGTGTGCTGCAGCTGCCAAAAAGGCCAACACAGTGCTGGGCTGCATTAACAGAGGGATAGAATCAAGATCACGGGAAGTGTTGACACCACTTTATGAAGGCCTTGGTAAGGCCACACTTGGAATACAGCATCCAGTTTTGGTCACCACGATGTAAAAAAGATGTTGAGACTCTAGAAAGAGGGCAGAGAAGAACAACAAAGATGATCAGGGGGACTGGAGGCTAAAACATACAAGGAACGGTTGCTGGAATTGGGTATGTCTAGCTTAATGAAGAGAAGGACGAGGGGGGGACAGGATAGCAGCGTTCCAGTATCTCAGGGGCTGCCCCAAAGAAGAGGGAGTCAAGCCATTCTCCAAAGCACCTGAAAGCAGGAGAAGAAGCAACGGATGGAAACTCATCAAGGAAAGAAGCAACCTAGAACAACCCTGACAGTGAGAACAATTAACCAGTGGAACAACCCGCCTCAGGAAGCGGTGAATGCTCCAACACTGGAAGTTTTAAAGAAGAGACTGGACAGTCATTTGTCCGAAATGGTATAGGGTTTCCTGCCTGAGCAGGGGGTTGGACTAGATGACCTCCAAGGTCCCTTCCAACTTTTTTAATTATTTATTTATTATTATTATTGTTATTGTTATTATTATTATTATTATTATTATACTATGGGCTACGGCCTCTCTTATCAGACCCTTCCCTAGGCATCTGCCCCATCTCCCAAGGCTGGAATGGGACAACTCACCATGGGGCAACTAGCCGCAGGATAATTCAACAAATGCGAAAGTTAAATTTGAGAGAACCACGGCCAATAATAATAAAATTAAGTCAATCCAGAAATACAAGCGTTACAATTAAATTTGTTGTGTTTCTTCTAGCTATAATACATAGGACACAATGAAGAGTGTTCTGATTGCTTAAAATCATGTGATTTTCTTCCCTTTTCCTTTCACCTAGAAAGTTTAGCTTTTAGAGTTATGTTGTAGAACAAAAACTGTTGATCATCAGGGGAAATGACTTAGGGATGTTTCATTACGAGTCATTGATCTGACTGTGTCCCTGCTTTTTTGGGGGTGGGGGGGGGGAATCCAAGGAAATAACTCATGGACAAAGCAGGCAGGTTCTCCTAAAGCAGCGGTTCTCAACCTGTGGGTCGCGACCCCATTTGGGGTCGTACGACTGTTTCACGGGGGTCACCAACCACTGCAGTCCGACATTTTTCCCCCCATTTCCCCTTGGCCATGGCGCGCGCGCCGCGCATGCGCGATTCGGGCCGTCGCGCTGCGCATGCGTGGTTCGGGCCATTGCGCGCGTGCCATGCATGCGCAGTTTGGGCTGTCACGCCATGCATGCGCGGTTTGGGCTGTTGTGCCGTGCATGCGCGGTTTCGCCCATCGTGCCACGCATGCGCGGTTCGGCCCGTTGCGCCACGCATGCGCGGCGCAGGTCGGGGGCGCGCTGCGCATGGGCGGCGCAGGTGGGGTCTCGGCCTGAAAAAGGTTGAGAACCACTGTCCTAAAGGCAAACCTTTTTCTTGTGTTGGGAAAGACTGAGTATTTCAGATTAAAGGACACTGGATTCCACCTCCTCCTGCCCCCCATGACTGAGAACCGATAGAAAATCTGCAAGGTAGAACAGCACATGTATGTCCTTTGTTTGCCTTCTTACAACACACATGTAAGGTTCATACCAGCTTCCATGCAACTAAACTTAATTCCACCTCAAAAACGGTGAGCCACTAAATAAATGCATGTCTTTATATATCCATGCAAACAAATGAAAAATCAGGGGTACACTAGTAATTATCTTCCAGGCATTTTCCACACTCATTCCTGTCATTTATCAAGCTGTGCTTTAACTAAAGTTATACAATATTTCAGGATGAAGCCAGAAAATTACTAGGTTAAGCTGGTACATAATAGTCTAGCAGCAAGTATCAGCTTTATAGGCATCTTCCCAGCATTACACTTAGATCAGCACAATTTGCTCTAACTAGCCAGAGGAATTCAGTGCACAGCCCTATTATTTTATACTCATTTTTGTCGCTCAAGCTGCAAACACCAGATGGCTACACACTGGGTTCACATATTTCACAAAGCAAAAATGTAAATTGTTATAGCTTAACATGTTGTTGGAACCCAGCTGCTATGTTGGTTATAAACTATGATTTATTTATTTATACTGCCGCCCATCTCGCACGAGAGTGACTCAGGAGTGTTTATGGCCTAGCATAATGTACCTAACTGGCTTATTAAGAAATGATGGTTAACAAAAAAACAAAAAACAAGCCTTACCATAATAATAAATATATCAGTAGGTACCTTATACTGGGGAGGAAAGCTATGGCAAATCTAGACAGCATACTAAAAAGCAAGAGACATCACCCTGCCAAAAAAAGTACGTATAGTTTTGGTTTTCCCAGTTGCAATGTATGGCTGTGAAAGTTGGACCATAGGAAAGGCTGAGCCCCAAAGAATGGAGGCCTTTGAACTCTGGTGCTGGAGAAGACTCCTGCGAGTCCCCTGGACTGCCAGGCGATCCAACCGGTCAACCCCGACTGCTCTTTAGAAGGCCAGATCCTGAAGTTGAAACTCAAGTCCTTTGGCTACCTAATGAGAAGGAAGGACTCACTGGAGAAGAGCCTAATGCTGGGAAAGATGGAGGGCAATGGAAGAAGGGGACGACAGAGAAGGAGGTGGCTGGATGGAGTCACTGAAGCAGGGGGCGTGAGCTTCAATGGATTCAGAAGATGGTAGAGGACAGGAAGGCCTGGAGGAACGTTGTCCACAGGGACACAATGGGTCAGACACGACTTTGCAACTAACAACAACAACTTTATACTAAGATTATGATCCCCCTTTTTTAACTGGGATAGGTATTATTATTATTATTATTTATTAAATTTCTATACCGCCCCTCTCCCGAAGGACTCGAGGCGGTTTACAGCCTTAAAATTTAAAAAACATATAAATGTACAAAATTAAAATATTTAAAAATAAATTAAACAAATTAGGCCATAAAATCTATAAAACCCAATATATACAAATCCTAAAATCCTAAAAATTACAAAAATCCTAAAAATTACACAATCCCCCTAAAACATTTTCACCCGGTTGGAGCCAGAGCTTCTATGCCAGGCCGGCCTGTTGAAAAAGGAAAGGAAAGGTAACTGGATCACAAACATAGTGGCTCTATTCCTGTCGATTTTGGTTCTTGGTAGTCTTTTTAGGACTTCTGAGTTTGTGTGCGTTAACATTTTATGCAAACTAAGCCCATTTAGTTTGTTTACAGCTCAACATTATATACATACCCAGAAAATGGGTAATTGCAGTTCTTCTACAAATAGAACATTCAGGCATAAACTTTGAGTCAGCTGATCCCAACAGCCAATAAACATTCCCTTAGCCATAAAAAAAACATGCTTTCCAACGGGAACAAAAGTCTGTGTTTCATCATCCTGAGTACTACCTCGGATTTCTCAACCCTGGCTTAATTTTGAAAATGCACCTGTTCTAGTTCTTTTGATTCCACCCTATGGCTGTCTTGGAGCCTGATCTCTGCATGATTGGAATTAGTTTTATTTAAGTCACAGTCCCTTGTTCTTCTGAGAGAGAGGGGGGAGGAAGGGAGGGAGAGGGAGGGAGAGGGTGGGAGGGAGGGAGAGGGGGAGGGAGGGAGGGAGAGGGGGAGAGGGAGAGAGAGAGGGAGGGAGGGAGAGAGAGGGAGAGAGAGAGGGAGGGAGAAGAGGGAGGGAGAGAAAGGGAGAGGGAGGGAGAGAGGGAGAGGGAGATGGAGGGAGGGAGGGAGAGAGAGGGAGAGGGAGAAGGAGGGAGGGAGGGAGAGAGAGGGAGAGGGAGAGGGAGGGAGAGAGGGAGGGAGAGAGGGAGAGGGAGGGAGAGAGGGAGAGAATTTTTATTGAAATTTTTAACAAGGTTAAAAACGTACAAACTAGCATAGAGAAAAGAAAAAGAACGCAAAGAAAAAGAAAGAAGTGCCAGAAAAGAAAAAAAATGAGGAAAAATAGAAAAGAACAAAGATATAAAGATATAAAGAAACGACTTCCAATATTCTTCACAGCAATTATAAATGCAAATATACTTGAATTCCTCTAACCCTGCTTGGTTGCTTGGGAACTCAGTTCCAGACAGTTTGGGATCATAGTCAACTTGGCTATTTGGACTGAGAATAAAATATCTCGTACTTGGTCACTCAACTTTGTCTGAATAAGATAATGGCGACAAAATGCTCCCAATATTTGCAGTCCCCCAAAAGGAAATAATTTTTTTTAAATGTTTTTGAATTTGCTGATTGTCTAAATCTGATTAAGAGTTTGGAAATTTCAGATTTATTTGGGATGGCAAGAGACCGAGAGTGAAACTAAAAATCATCCAGGACACGAGGAAGAGAGGGGGACTAAAAATGCTGAATCTAAAGCTATACTACTACGCAGCGACGTTGGTGGCGTTGAGTGACTGGATCAATATGACGAATGATAGAATACTGAATGTGGAAGGGCATGGTCTACTATTCGGCTGGCACGCATACTTGGTATACGACAAAAAGGCAGACAGGAACTTCAAGGAGAACCCACTACGAATCCCATTGTTATGGGTCTGGAGGAAATATAAATACCTTCTACACGATAAGATCCCCATATGGACGATCCCCGGACATGCAATAGGGGATGTAAACATAACCCAAGAGCAGGGAGTAGTGTCCTACAGTAAACTGGTACTGGAAGAAGAAAATGGGTTCTCCTTAAAGTCACAAACAACGCTAGCAGATGAAGGAATAGGAGGTACCTGGCTATCATACCTACAACTGCAGTCAAGGTGGCATCAAGACAAGAAGAAGGGCTTATCCCAGACTGACGAGACTTTAATTGAACAGATTAGAGAGCAGGGGATCATGCATATCAAACGAGTGTACAGTGTACTAATAGAAATGGACTCTGAAACGGTGCTAGTCAAGAACTGTATGGTAAAGTGGGAACAAGACTTTGGACATCCGATCACGATGGAAACGTGGGAGGAAATCTGGGTGAGAAATGTAGAATTCACGAAAGCGCAACAGCTAAGAGAAAACTTCTACAAGATGTTCTACAGGTGGCATCTAGACCCGAAAAAACTATCATACATCTATCCAGACACCCAGCCCAAGTGCTGGAGGTGTGACGATGGGGAGGCTACATACTTTCACGTATGGTGGACATGCAGAAAAATCAAAGCCTTCTGGAGGAAGATATGGTGGACACTCCAAACTATATTCAAAAAGCGTATTGACTTTCTACCTCAGGTTTTTTTGTTAGGGATCATAAAAGATTGCACTACCTCAGAGACGAGCTTATTTCTAAACTTGATCACAGCAGCCAGATTGTTGGTGGGACAATACTGGAAGAATCCAGAAATACCACCTATGGAAGAATGGACTTTGAAAGTAATAAATTTGGCGGAAATGGCGAAAATATCGGCATATTTGAAAGATCGCTCAAATGAACAATATTTGACAGACTGGAAACAGTGGATAGACTATATACAAGAGAAACACCAATCAAACAAAATGTATCTGGCGTACAGTTGAAGCTCGACGTGAAGAGTGAAGAATGTTCACCAAACCAGACGTTTACAAAGACTAATACCTAATGTTGTATTTTATGTTATATGATGATTGCCTCTTAATATGATCTTATGCTTAATGTTGTTTGCTTTAATATTGAAAAAGCGGATTGAATTTCTAACTCAGGTTAGTGAATTTCTACCTCAGGATCTTTTGTTAGGGATTATAAAAGATTGCACTATTACTGAGACGAAGTTACCGGTAATTCTGAAGCGCGAATGAACAATATGTGATAGACTAGATATAGTAGATAGACCATATACAAGAGCTGTATTTTCAGGTCTTATGAGGACAGCTTATTAATATGAGCCCAGATCTAATGTTGATTGCTTTAATATTGGAAAAGCGTACTGAATTTCTACCTCAGGATACTGAATTTCTACCTCAGGATCTTTTGTTAGGGAACATAAAAGATTGCACTACTACTGAGACGAATTTACTTCTAAAGCTCGAATGAACAATAGGTGATAGACTAGAAACAGTAGATAGACCATATATAAGAGAAACACCAATCAAATAAAATGTATCAGGCGTATAGTTGAGGCTTGACGTGAGGAGTGAGGAATGTTTACTAAACCAGACGTTTACAAAGACTGATCCTTAGAGTTGTATTGCAGGTTATATGATGATTGCTTTTTAATATGATCTTATGTTTAATGTTGATGGTTTTAATAAAATAATTTTTTTAGCAAAAAAAAAGAGTTTGGAAATTTCTGGGTCAGATTTGATAGCCTGGTAAGGCTTCAGGTTAATTCTGGAGAGCATGGAACTAAAACCTTTGCCAATTCCTGATGTAGTCATTCAAATGATGTGGGTTTTGGTTTTTTTTTACTCTGACTAAAAATATGCTTCTTTCCCCTTTCGTGAGCTTACAAAATAGGAAGGACCCTGTTTTCTTACTGCAATCTGCTGACTCAAACTTTGTGTCCACCCCCAGCATGCAACACTTTTCATTTTTCAGAGTGATCTTGAGATTTTCATTTGAAATGTCACATGTGGTATTTACAGCATCTGACCAGAAGTCACAAGCAACAGGTTTTACAATTCCTAGCTCTGTATCCAAGTATGAGAGAATTATTTCCCTTAACTAATTTTTCTTACTATCTTGGTTTGCTATGGTCAGTACCATTTCTTTGATTATCCCAACACAGTTGCATTTTGTTTGATATATTTGATTTATACGATTCAGACTAAAAAGAAAGGAAGACATTAAAATACAATTAAATGTGTATCCCTGGGGTGGGGGGGGGAAATGAACTCTGAACAAATTTGTTTTCCTTACTTTTGTAGTTGTTGACTAAGGTTTTTTATTAAGTGACTTGTTAATGCAGGGGTAGGCAACCTTGGCTCTTTTACGACTCGTGGACCTCAACTCCCAGAATTCCTGAGGCAGCCTGGCTCAGCTTGGAAACCTCTTCCTTTCTCCTCAGCATGGCTGGCTCAGGAATTCTGGGAGTTGAAATCCACAAGTCATAAAAGGGCCAAGGTTGCCTACCCCTGTGTTAATGCAAAAGAAAGGTGGAAAAGATAAAAAAAACCTCAAGAATATAATTGTCACATGCTCATCAAAATGTGAATTCCTTGGAAATGTTCATATTACGTGTTACAGTTAAAACAACATGGAAAATTAAAGATAAAGCCTTTGTATACTGTACATTCCAAATATTTAAATAGCCTTCCAACAGAGAAACTGTGATAAATGCTTGCTGAAGTATATAAAAAGAGAAGCAAGTTCTGCCAACACCTTGAAACAATGTGGTAATTACCAAAAATCAGCATGGATTTGTCATTAACAGGTCATGCCACACCAGGCTTGTCTTATTTTAAACTGGGTATTACTGAAACCTTGGTTAAAGAAAGGGAGATACCCTGACTGAGATAGGATCACCTGGGTTTCGGCTCTTGCATCAGTTTTGTTCCACTGAAGGCCAGATGTGAGTACTAGGTGAATCTGTGAAAAAGGGGCAAGCAAGCTACATAGCTGTCATATCCTCTGACCTGCCCTTTTGTTGATAAAGCTAACATAAGTGACCTAGATCAGGGGTTGGCCACCTTGGCTCTTTTATGACTTGTGGAGTTCAACTCGCAGAATTCCTGAGCCAGCCTGGCTCAGCTTGGAAGCCTCTCCCTTTCCCCTCAGCATGGCCGGCTCAGGAATTCTGGGAGTTGAAGTCCACCAGTCATCAAAGAGCCAAAGTTGCCTACCCCTGGACTAGAGCCCAACCTAGGGATTGGGCATAACACTTTGACCATGGTTTGGATGCCATGAAGCTTGAATAAATAAACCACGAAGCTGAGTGATTTCAACTGCCACCTCTGAGGGTAGGATCTGAAGTGGCCTGGGATTTCATGACCACCGTAACACCATAAACTACCAATATGTCAAGAGTTGGATGGCCTCCCCAGTTGGCTCTGCAGACGGTTGCACTCCCTCCAAAAGGCCAGGCCTGCAACTTGGGCATGGGTGGCTCATGTTTTGCTCAGCACCTTCTGATTTTAAACTTCTCTTGTCTGTTTTTTTTTTCTGGGTGAGTGTGTATGCGTATGAGATTCTCTGGAGATACTATCTATATTTTAGCAGCTCAATAAGATCACTTCAGGGTAAACCAGACCGGAAATACAACTAGATAAGCTAATTCTACTTTACTGTAAGGCTACCTTACCTTGCAAGTCGGAAAGCACCAACTTTCCACCATCACTTTGAACTGACCTCGCTTTGAACTGTCTGATGAATTAGGTCAGTGGTGGCGAACCTATGGCACGGGTGCCAGAGGTGGCCCTCAGAGCCCTCTCTGTGGGCACATGCACCGTCGCCCCAGTCCTAGACCTTCAGCTGGGTTTTATAAAACCTTTTCGCTTTAGGCCTCTGCCGCCGTGTGCAAAAAAAAAAAAAAGTTCCAATCAATCAGTCAATTTCAACTTCTCATGGGAAAAAAAAAGATCTTGCAAAGTTGGAATTGATTGATTGAACTTTTTAGTTCCACCCAGTCTTCCGTTACCACTGTGGCCACGCCCACCCAATGGGCCACGCCCACCCAATGGGCCACACCCCACCCGGCACTCGACGATGCGTAAGTGGGTTTTGGGCTGCAGTTTGGGCAGTTTGGGCACTCAGTGGCTTGCCATCACTGAATTAAGGCAAATCCTTCTGAAGTTTCTTCCTCTTACCGTTAAACCTTGAGGCTCTCCCTTCTTTTGTCTAATTGCTTCCTAGGCACCATCCCTTTCCTTAGTCCCCCAAGGTCATCCAAACATTCCATTACACAATGTGACTCCATCAAAATCCAAAATAGTTTCTTATTTTTTTTTTCCTTTTAACGAAGTTAGATTATTCTTAGCTTGATCATATTCTAAAACAGGGCTTTTCAACCAGTGGTACGGGTACCACCTGTGGTCCATGGGCACCTGGCAGGGGGTACGCGACCATCCTAGAAAAGTGGTAGCGGGGGAGGGGAATGAGCTGAACCGGTGGCAGCACCGCACAAGCCTGAGCTGAAAGACGGCTGGAGCTGCAGGGCTATCAGGGCTCAGCGGAAGTGCCAGAATCAACGTTTCTTCAGGACTATCAGGTCTCAGTGGAAGTGCCAGGAGCTCAGCGCTGATCCTGGTGCTTCCGCTGAGCCCAGAAGAAGCACCGATCAGCTGGAATGTTGCAGCCTCTCCAGGGTCTTGTGATTTACATTCAGATGCTTGGCAACTGATTCATATTTATGATGGTCACAGTGTCCCAGGGTCATCTGAAGTGACTAAAACCTGCTGCAACCACCCAGCAGATGGGGGGGGAATAAAAACCAAACACCCCCTCCACCCACCCCCGCTGCCAATCCTCAACAGAAATGCTCACAACAAGGAAACCTCGGACAGGAGGAAGAGCGCCGCCGGGTGGGCAGGCAGGTGTCTTGCTCGGCTGTGGCTTGGGGGGGCACTTGTTTCAGTGCCATTGTAACTTCGAACAGTCACTAAGCGAACTGTTGTAAGTCGAGGACTACCTGTACTTCATCACTTTTTTCCTTTTTTTCCTTTTTTGGTCATCAAGTTTTTGACCCCTTGCTAGGCGACGGGTGGTACTCGGATATTGCCATATCCTAAAAGTGGTACAGTGGGTGAAAAGGTTGAAAAGCCCTGCTCTAAAAGATGAGGAAGGGCGTAAGCTCCTTAGTCACATGTTTAAAGAAGGGGTTTCCAACCTTGGCAACTTTTAAGACATGTGGACTTTAACTCCCCAAATTCTCCAGCCACTCACCCTCTAATATTCCCTGAAATAAGCCTATACTCTTATGCAGAATGAAAACAAAAAAGAATCAACATGTAGCTTGCGCTAACTCCTGAGGTTGAAGGAGATGCTGGTTCATGAATTATAGTTTTTCCTGACATTCAAACATAGTAATTGAGCAAGACCACAAAGTTGGCTTATTATTCGCCCTTGTAGACAGGAAAGCTTGTACCAAAAATTAATTATCCATATTTTTGTTGTGCCTTTTCAGCTAAAATTTACATGTCAGTCCCAACAGCACTCCCAAGCTGTTAGAAAGTTCAAACACTCACATTTTTTTCTGGCCCGTTTGTATTTTAGGTGTGCTCTTGTTTGAGTTGGAATTGCATCAGACACTTTATTACAAGTGATCATACTCAACAGAATTGATGACTAAAAGCTAATAGTCCTCTTCACATATATAATAAATCAGAGATGATGTTAATGTAGAGCACGGGTGTTAAACTCGCCACATGACGTGACGTGACATATCAAGTTCAAGTTTCAAGTTTAATCAAATTTATATGCCGCCCTTCTCCGAAGACCCAGGGCGGCTCACAACAACAATACAATAATACAATAAAAATACAATAAAAATTTAAAAATTGATTTCATACACACCACATGCAAACACAATCAGCTAACAGTCATTGATGGCGGGACACTCCTAGGGTCCAGGGGCAGAGCACAGCTCACACGCCCCAAGCCTGTCGGCATAGATGCGTCTTCAGGAGTTTCCGGAAAGCTAGGAGGGAGGAAGCAATACGAACCTCTGAGGGAGGCTGGTTCCAGAGGGCTGGGGCAGCAACGGAGAAGGCCCTAGCCCTGGGCCCCGCCAGATGACATTGTCTAACAGACGGGACCCGTAGGAGGCCAACCCTGTGCGCCCTAACCGGTTGCTGGGATTCATGAGGCAGAAGACGGTCCCGCAAGTATCCTGGCCCATTGCCATAAAGGGCTTTATAGGTCATAACCAACACTTTGAATTGTGTTCGGAGACCAATTGGTAGCCAGTGCAGCTCACAGAGGGCTGGAGTGATATGAGCATGTCTTGGTAGACCCAAGACAGCTTGCGCGGCCGCATTCTGGACTACTTGTAGTCTCCGGACATTCTTCAAAGGTTGCCCCATGTAGAGAGCGACTTTTTCCCCATTGCTGGAGCTAGGGTTATGCCTCCGGCCCAAGGGCCGGCAGTTTGACACCCCTGATGTAGACAGAGTAGCCTAGTTGTGCAGCTAAGTTCTATTGCCAGCAGGACTCTGCTTTTCTTTATATTGGCTAGGGAATTCTTGAGTGTGGCAAGTTCACATCTTTGGCAAAAACTCACCTTGGGAGAAGGATGAGACAGACTACTGTAAGGACAAGGGCAAGCTGTACTGTAAGGACAAGGGCAAGCTGTAGACCCAGATCCAAGCTCAGATTCGGGCACAGAAATTCAATGGGTGACTTTAGACCAGGAGGCTTCAAACGTGGCCCTTTTATGACTTGTGGACTTCAACTCCCAGAATTCCTCAGCCAGGATGCCTGGCTAAGGAATTCTGGGAGTTGAAGTCCACAAGTCATAAAAGGGCCTTGTTTGAGGACCCCTGCTTTAGACGAAGCGGTCTTTCTTAGCTCATCCCACCCCACAGGTCTCTTGTGGGACGAAATGAAGAGAGATGAGCCCCATGTATGCTGCAGGGAACTCCCAGAGGAAAAGTGGAATATTGTATAAATTAACAAAATTATCAGTGGTCCATTACATACAAGCCTGCTTTCTGTACTCCAAATTACTGATAGCTATTGCCAGAATTCAGAATGTCTTGCTGTAGATCAGTGTTTCTCAAACGTGGGCACTTGAAGTTGCATAGACTTCAATTCCCAGAATTCTCTAGCCAGCCAGCCAGCCAGCACAGCTGTAGATCATAGAATAAATCACAGTCATGCATAATCTCACTTCAAGAGATTGACTTAATGGATAGATCTTCCCTCAGTATTTTACAAACGTCGGACCCAACCTCATATCATCTCTTCGCTATCATCTCTTTTTTTAACTGAGTTATTTTATTTTGTGGTTGCCCATCCAGATACAGGAAGTCCTCGACCTACCACCACAACCGAGCCCCAAATTTCTGTTGCTAAGCAAGACAGTTGCTAAGTGAGTTTTGTCCCATTTTACAATCTTTCCAGCCACGGTGGTTAAGTGAATTGCTGCAGTGGTTAGGCTATTAACGTGGCTGTTAAATGGATATGACTTCCCCATTGACTTTGCTTATCAGACGGTCACAGTTGCCACAGTTGTTTAGTGAATCACACAGTCAATACGTGAATCCAGCTTCCCCCATTGGCTTTGCTTGTCGTAAGCTGGCTGAGAAGGTTACAAACGGTGATCACATGACCCCAGGACCATCATAAATACATGCCAGTTGCCAAGCATCCAAATTTTGATCATGTAATCATGGGGATGCTGCAAACAGGGATAAGTATGAAAAAGGATCACATCACTTTTTTCAGTGCTATTGTCGTTTCAAAAGGTCACGAAACACATGGTTGTAAGTCAAGGACTGCCTGCATGGTCAGGGTTGGGGCAGGATATAAACACTGGGGGGAAAAAACGAAGCGTTCTACAGCAAATTTATATGCCGCCCTGGATCCTAGGAGAAGGGCAGCATATAAATTTGAATAATAATAATAAATTGTTCCCCTATCCAACATAAAAAAATTAGATTCTAATAGAATATTGCCCAAGAGGCCCATGAAAATATTAGGTATGTATTAATTCGTTTAAATCTATATCTGGACTATCTATTATTCACCAAGACCTCTTTCAACATCACAGCACATGGCAGACCTTGGCTCACCTTGAAAAAGAGAAGATTTGGACCTGATTAGCGGAAGATTGCTCCTGGGGAGGAAAGCTATGGCAAATCTAGATAGTATACTAAAAAGCAGAGACCTGTCAACAAAAGTGCCTTCCCAGTTGCAATGTATGGATGTGAAAGTTGGACCATAAGAAAGACTGAGCGCCAAAGAATTCAGGCCTTTGAACTATGGTGCTGGAGAAGACTCCTGCGAGTCCCCTGGACTGCAAGGCGATCAAACCGGTCAGTCCCAGAGGAGATCAACCCTGACTGCTCTTTAAAAGGCCAGATCCTGAAGTTGAAACTCAAGTCCTTTGGCCACCTCATGAGAAGGAAGGACTCACTGGAGAAGAGCCTGATGCTGGGAAAGATGGAGGGCAAGAGAAGAAGGGGACAACGAAGAAGGAGGTGGCTGGATGGAGTCCCTGAAGCAGGAGGCGTGAGCTTCAATGGACTCCAGAAGATGGTAGAGGACAAGAAGGCCTGGAGGAACGTTGTCCACGGGGTCGCGATGGGTAGGACACAACTTTGCAACTAACAACAACAACAAGCAGAAGACCACCAGGAGATTAGAGATATCCGTTGAATTTGGACTTCAAACATGATGCTGAGAAAGAAGGTAAAATCAAGCCACTAAAGCTGCCAAGAAACAACTTCTTGGGCTCACGTAATCTGTAGGGATCAACCTTGCCTTTACCCCTTTTACCTTCTTTTGGTGTAAACGAAAAATCCGAGTGAGTTTATGTTAGAGTTGCTAATGTCTTCGCAATGCCAGGACAGGACTTTTTTCCAACCTTGTTCAAGATGTTAAGGATCCCTTTATTTCTTATCTTTTTGCTGTTTTCTCTTTAAAAGGAAAAAAATAATCCTTAATCAGTGCACTGCTCTCCTTTTCCAAGACAAACAGGAACACTGTGACCTTATTTACCTGCTCCAAATGATTGTTCTGGGCTACCTCACCCCCCCCCCGCTTGTATGTAGAAAAATGTGCAATTGTTTTCCTGTTACAAGCTCTGCTACAGTATGCCAAGACCTACAGCTCTGCTCTTTGGTCTGCTTCTGGGATTGTATAATAAGGGTGCACCCTCATGCCAGCAGAATCTTTTCCCTGCCCCACTGACTACAATGAAGGATTATATCAAACTAACACCATGTCACAAATCAAGTGGGCGCAGTGATGAGCGTCTTTACATTCCCTGGCTAAATGATGTACAATTGAGTCGATTCCAGCTAAAATAAGGGACCAGAAATTGGAATATTGCCTGTGTTTTTCTTCCTCTGGAGTTGGGCAGAGTCACTGGCCAATGTTTAACTACCATAAACCTTGGCCATTGCCTATGACTATAGTTTAACAGACCAAATTTGATAACACATCAATTTCAGCAATATGACAACCTGTCATTATATAGGTGTTTAGACACCATAAACATTGAATGTTCTCCTTTTTACTAGCCCAAACCTGTCACATTTCAGTTTCAGTAGCTTTAATCCGCTAACGAGGCAAAGCAGACGATTATGCTCCTAATGATATTGTTCTTTTTTCGTACTGATCTTCCAGTTTATGCATGCAGGGGTTTAAAACCATAGATCTGGAGGAATGCATCAGCATACATGAAAGGCAAACCAGCTCTGGGATCAAGGAAAAACTACGTGGAAAGCAGCAACATCGAATAGGATACCTCACCCCAAGAGGGTAGAGCAGATTCATAGAATCCTAGTGTTGGAAGTCTTATAGTCCCGGGGTGTCCAAATTGGCAACTTTAAGACCTGTGGACTTCAATTCCCAGAGTTCCCCACAGCTGGCTTGGGAATTCTGAGATTTGAAGTCCACGGGTCTTAAAGTTGCCAATTTGGACAGCTTATTTCTAGTTCAGCTGTCTGCCCATGTCTGGAATCTTTTCCATCCAATCTTTTTTTGAAAGCCTCCAGTGATAGAACACCATGATTCTAAATCAGGGGTGTCAAACTCAAAATTCATTGAGGGCCGCATCAGCATTGCGGTTGCCCTGGTGGGTGTGGCCTACTGGGTGGGCGTGGATGGAGTGGGTGTGACCTACTGGGTGGGCATGGCCAGCTCTATACCGTTCGTGTCAAGGGCCCCTGTGGGGGCCTGGGCAGGAGAGGGACAGATCTGAAGGTCTCTGGCAGAAGGGGGTTGGACCGGGGCAAGCGCCAAGGCATGGTCCATTTCTTCATTCCTCACAAAGGGTGACACCTCCCCAGCATGCACCCAGGGGACGGATCCGACGCGGCAGGGGCCGGTTCCTGGCTGTTTCCGGACGGCCGTGTGGAGCTAAGACTGAATGCATTTCAGCATAGATGGCCACCACAAAATTGTACATTGGCTCCCGGCCGACCTGGGCCAGGGCCAAAGCAGCGGGGGCCGTTCCCTCCCTGTTTCCAGGATGGCTTCGCGGGCCGCATGAAACCACTTCACGGGCCGCATCCGGCTCCTGAGCCTTGTGTTTGACATGTCTGCTCTAAAAGGCAACCTATTCCACTGTCCAAGAGCTCTCAAGTTGGGAAAATTCTCCTTCGTTCATGATTGGCTCTCTCATTTTAAGGTTTCTTCCTGCTGGCTTTCTACTATCTCGGAGAATAAATCCATGCTCTCTTTCCTTGTGATCTCTTCATCTACTGGCAAAGTGCTATCACATCTCCCCTTAAACCACTCTTCTTTGTACTAAACCTACCTAGTTCCTTTAAGCACTCTTCACAGGGTTCCAATCATAGTCCTTGTGGGAAAGGTACTGGAAGAGCAATTATTTGCAACGTCAGTGATGGAAGGTAATTTTTGTTGTTGTTGTTGGTTGCAAAGTCGTGTCTGACCCATCGCGACCCCACGGACCACGTTCCTTCAGGCCTTCCTGTCCTCTGCCATCTTCTGGAGTCCATTGAAGCTCACGCCTGCTGCTTCAGGGACTCCATTCGGTCACCTCCTTCTCTGTCGTCCCCTTCTTCTCTGGCCCTCCATCTTTCCCAGCATCAGGCTCTTTTCCAGGGAGTCCTTCTTTCTCATGAGGTGGCCAAAGGACTTGAGTTTCAACTTCAGGATCTGGCCTTCTAAGGTACAGTAATAGTTTCTCTTTATTCTTTATCTGCCCAGACTCCGTCTTCAGTATCCTACCTAAGCTCTGGAGACTATCCTGTAAAGAATCTTTTAGAGCAGCGGTTCTCAACCTTTTTCAGGCCGCTACCCCGACCTGTCAAGCGCTGTGCATGTGCGGTGCTATCCCCTGCGCCGCGCATGCGCAGTGCTGCCCCCTGCGCTGGCCGAGGCGTAGGCCGCTGCCCATTCGGGGCAGCGGTAGGCAGGCCCAGGTGCTCCTGGGCGGCCGCGACAGTGACGGCACAGGGCGACCACGGACTGGGCCACCAGCTGGCCCAGCCCAAGGGAGGTAAGAAACCCACCAGGCCACACGCGCACCAAAAACCCTCCCTGTGCTCGCCGCTGCCCCGCTATCCTTATCTTCGCTGCCGCCCGTTCGGGGCGGCAGCAGGCAGGCCCAGGCGCTTCTGGGCTGGCCGCGGCAGCAACAGCGCAGGGCGACCACGGGCTGGGCCACCAGCTGGCGCAGTCCAAGGGAGGTAAGGCACCCGCCAGGCCCCACGCGCACCAGCAACTCTCCCTGTGCCCCCCGGCCTCCCACCTCCCACCCCAGGCCCTCTTTTACTTACCTTTTTAGTAGTTGCTCAGCAGGGAGGGGTGGAAACTTCCAGACAGCTCGCCTTCGCTGCAGACAACTTGCAGCACCATTTGCAGACTGGGACTTTTGGCGAGCTCAGCAGGGCAGAGACGGCCTGGACAATTCCTATTGGCTTTTGAAAGCCAATAGAATTAGACTCTATTCAAGAGAGTCCATTCTATTGGCTTTCAAAAGCCAATAGAATAAGAGGGAGTAGCACAGCTAAGGAAAAGGGGGGAAAAATGGCGGACTGCGTTGTTTGGCGACCCCCGTGAAATGGTCGTTCGACCCCAAATGGGGTCGTGACCCACAGGTTGAGAACCGCTGTTTTAAAGAGATTGGAACAAAGGAGGGGAGTAGAAACGAAGCACTATAAAAAGTAATGGACTGGATATATTTATTCTTCAGGAGGGAAGATAGACAGCACTTTCCTTGAGACAGCTTGAGAAAGATTGCTATACAGGTAGTCCTCAATTTACAACCATGCATTGAGGGACCTTTCAAATCACTGAAAAAAGTGAGTAATGGCTATTTTTCACACTTACAATCGTTGCAACATCCTTATGGTCACATGATCAAAATTCAGACGCTTGGCAACTGGCATGTATTTGACAGTTATACTGTCCCGGGGGTCATGCGATCACCGTTTGTAACTTCCCCAGCCAGCTTACAACGAGCAAAGTCAATGGGGGAAGCTGGATACCCTTAATGACTGTGTGATTCAATAAACAACTGTGGCAAAAAAGGTCGTAAAACGGGGGCAAACGTCACTTAACAACTGCTTTTCTCCGGGATGGAAATTTGGGGCTCGACTGTGGTCGTGGATGCCCTTTTTCCCAACCAGGTCCCCCCCCTCGCCCAGGCCTCAGATCAGCCGATCTGAGGCAACTCTGATCCCAGAGTGGGTAAAGGGGAAAGGAAAGAAATCTTTAAGGTAAACCTACAGACCTGAGGAAGGAAGTTGAGGAGAATTCAGCAATGGGAAAAAATTATCTGCTAAAGCAAAAGTCAGAGTATAATCTCTTGAATCCTGAGAGCCAAACCTGACACGTCTTCAAGAGCTTGAGACCAAGTCAAGACTGGGTCTCCTAGCAAGAGGGGGCGTGTCAAGTTTGGCTACTTGGTCTCAAGAGCAGGCAGACAGAGAAAACCCACTGGTGGATTCTCCATCTCCTGTACTGGAGAATGGACAAGCATTTGTCTGAAATGGTATAAGGTTTCTTGTTTAAGCAGGGAGTTGGACTAGAACACAGGTCGGCAACCTGCGGCTCCAGAGCCGCGTGTGGCTCTTTGAGCCTTCCCCTGTGGCTCCCAGAGGGCAATTGCGCTTCCCTTCTTCTTCTTCTTCTTCTTCTCTCTCTCTCTCTCTCTCTCTCTCTCTCTCTCTCTCTCTCTAAAAGAGAGTGCATTCACAGTGTTCTCCGAGCTGAAAAGCTTATTGGGCAGAGCTCCTCCCTTTGCTGCGTCTCTGCAAAAAGCAGGAAGCGCAGGAGAGAGCTAGCTAACCCAGCTATGCTGACTCAGGAATTCTGGGAGTTGAAGTCCATGAGTCATAAAAGAGCCGAGGTTGCCTACCCCCGAGCTTGTTGGAGACCAACTTGAAGCCAGCTTGCCAGGTGAGCAGCAGATAGGAGAGAGGGAGGGGGGGAAAGAGAGAGGGAGGGAGAGAGGGGGGGGAAGAGGACTGGCAGACCAAGGGCAGATAGAGAGAGAGGAAGGGAGAGAGAGAGACAGAGAGAGAGAGAGACCCTTTTGACATCTAAAATGAAGATAACACTGCATATATCCTTTTTTACCTGTGTATGTATACACACACACACACAGACACACACACACACACACACACACACACCTATAATAAAGGTTAAAAAGGATATATGCAGCGTTATCTTCATTTTAGATATCAAAAGGGTTTTGCGGCTCCCGGTGTTTTGTTTTCGGTGGGAAACGGGTCCAACTGGCTCTTTGAGTGTTTTGGTTGCCTATCCCTGGACTAGAAGATCTCCAAGTTCCCTTCCAATTCTGTTATTCTGTTATCCAGACTCCCTGTAGTGTGTTGTGTGAATTTAGCCTAGATGACACGATTGCTAACCAGATGCTTTTCAACAGCTCAATCGTCAACAATCCATTTAGGCAGAGAAGAATGAATAGACTGAAGCTAAGGGAAGCCCGACTAGATAAATACTAGACTGAATACAGTACATTTTTTTAGCTGAAGTGAGATGAAAAACAAACTTTTCTCACGGCAACCACTTTCTACCAGCAATACTTCCGGAAGATACTTCTAATACTTTGTCCTCAAGTAATGCCCAAGCAAGACATACTACACTCCCTATGCCCACTCAACCATATTTTCTTCCATAAGCAGGATCTTGCCAGATGTAATCTAACTAATGATATGCTACAAATCAATTTAAGCACATTTTAATTGCAAGACTATGTAATAATGCCTAATGGGTTTCACTTTCAGAAAGTGTTGTTATCGGTATGGTTTCCATAAACCTCTCTCTACCATTCAGCAAAGAAAACTACCCAAAAAGACAACGCTAAAGTAGGCAACTGGGTGGTCTCCGTTTATTTAGGATTATAATCTGAGGAATCCTTGACCATTAGCCATGTTGGCTAAGACAAGTCCCACACCTTTAAGATATCAAATTGCCGTATTCTTGCCCTGCAACCTCCATACATCTGAATGCCACGAATTTCTTTCCTGCAGAGAAAATGTCACTGTACTGGTTATGTGCTACTTATTTCAAAAGCGCGGAATGAAAACACAAATATGCCCGTGTGAGAGGAAAAAAAAAAAAAAACAGCCAACTTGCCCTGGGAATCCTCTTCACTCCCTCTAATTGTATAGAAGTTGGCTCAGAGTTACAAGCTATCATCGCAAAATTAAAGGAAAGAAAGAAGAAGAAAAATGAAAAAGAGTCAAAATCACTGTAGGGGGACAAAGATAATTGAAAATACACCATCCTCTGGACTAGCTTTTAGTCTATTTTTAGAGCTGAAATAAAGAGTGTATATGCAGGAATGCAAATGGCATTTCCCATGATAAGATTCTAATATGGGAAGGTGGGGGGAGAGAAGGCAAATACGCTATGAATTCTATTCTTTCAATAAAAAGATAAACAGGTTTCCAGGTTTAGACAGCACAGTGCAGAAGGGTAATTTTAAATTAAGGGTTAATGCCCTTATGCACCCTTCTCCCCCCCCCTCCACTTTAGCAGCTCATCTGCATTATTTCACTTACCTATGAAATAATTGGCGAGGTCAGGCCCACCGATTCTGATTGGACCCCTCCAATCCATACATCTGAAAGTTCTCCCCTGCAAACCCCCTGGAGCTGTTAAGAAAAGACCAAGCAAAAGGGAAAAAACACACTGTCCACATGATAGGACGAGTCCCAGGCGGCTGACACACCCCACGCAAGATTTAATTTGCATGCTCAATTTAGAAGGAAAAGCAAAGTTCAGGTCATAATCAAGGTGGGAGGAGACCTGAAAACTCCGCAGCCTTGATCAAACTTGTGTTCTTGCCATATTGCACAGAGGAAAGAATAAAAAAAGGATTTCTGAAATGGAGAGGGTGAGAAACCACAGTGGTTAGGGGAATTTACCACCACCCCCCACTCTTTTTTATGCATTATTATTCATGCATGCTTGATACAATCTGAATGACGAGAGAACTTCAGAACAACCTCTAAGAAACTGAGCAGGTTTTCAACAGAAACAGTAGCCGTAACCCTCTGATAAATTTACGTAAGTTTTAAAAAAGTATCAGGTCAGGAACTTCCCAGGAGGAGGAGGAGGAGGGGGGGACAGGAAATTAAAAACAAGAAATAATTTGACATCTGCCCATTTTTGGTTCCAGCAAAGAAAGAGTTAAGGAGTCTGGCTTTGCAGACTGTGCCCTGTCCCTGAAAAATGAAAGATGGATTCCAGAAAGGAGATGAGCTTGAAAAGATATTGGAACGCTTCTGAAAATAGCTTCTCTCAGATTGATTTTTACATCCGGCGCCTTCCCTCTGTAGCTTCTGCACAGTATTTAAAGGAACTGCATCAACAATGAGACACTCCAAAACACCTGAAACCTTCAAAAATACTCTATAAAGCAAGATGTGTGTGCTTGCTCTCAGCATTTGCAGCTTAATAATAATAATGATGATGATAAAGTTGGAAGGGACCTTGGAGGTCATCCAGTCCAACCCTCTGCTCAGGCAAGAAACCCTACACCATTTCGGACAAATGGTTGTCCGGTCTCTTCTTAAAAACGTCCAGTGTTGGAGCATTCACAGCTTCTGGAGGCAGGTTGTTCCACTGGTTAATTGTTCTGACTGTCAGGAAGTTTCTCCTTAGTTCTAGGTTGCTTCTCTCCTTGATTAGTTTCCATCCGTTGCTTCTTGTCCTGCCTTCAGGCGCTTTGGAGAATAGCTTGACTCCCTCTTCTTTGGGGCAGGCCCTGAGATATTGGAAGACTGCTATCATGTCCCCCCTCGTCCTTCTCTTCATTAAACGAGACATACCCAATTCCAGCCACCGTTCCTTATATAGGTTTTAGCCTCCAGTCCCCTGATCATCTTTGTTGTTCTTCTCTGCCCTCTTTCTAGAGTCTCAGCATCTTTTTTACATGGTGGTGACCAAAACTGGATGCCGTATTCCAAGTGTGGCCTTACCAAGGCCTTGTAAAGTGGTATTAACACTTCACCTGATCTTGATTCTAGCCCTTACAGGACTCAAGTATCTTTATAGTCCTGTTTTCTTCCATTCTATATTGCTCATTCAGAACAATGGTTTCCACAAACAGAATAATACGAAGGGCCCTTGGTGCTCTTTTGAGCTTACTGGTTTTCTTGCAGACACTTCGCTACCTAAACCTGTTACCTAGTTTGGGTAATGAAATGCCTGCAAGAAAATCACCAAGCTCAGAGAGCACCAAGGACCCTTCATTTCAACCCTGAGCTACAAATATTCTCCTTAACTAGTAACAGGATAACATTCCCTGGGCTGGAAACTGTTCCAGTCTAAACAATGCTGGATGTTAACAATGCTGTGTGAATAAAGGAAGTGGTACATGAAAAAGTACAGAATGCGAATGGGGAGACCGTCATTTTAGAGCAGGAGTATCCAACTTTACCAACTTTGAGACCTGTGGACTCCGACTCTCAGAATTCCTCAGTCAGGCGAATTGAAGTCCACAAGTCTTAAAAGGATGGCTGGGGAATTCTGGGAGTCGAAGTCCACAAGTCTTAAAGTTTGCATGATTGGTTTCTCCCCCCCCCCTCAATTTTTGAGAAATCGGCTTCTAACATGTTTTTAAGTAAATTTTCTAGACCCAATGATGGAGAACATAATTAGCAATCAAAAAAATATATATGCCACTTATGCCTGGAATAGGCTATCAGAATATCTATGGATAGTTCCCCTTTTATTCTCTTGGACCACCCCACTCCTTGCCACCTCGCTAATTCCTGACTCCGAGCAGTTTATTGCCATATAACCAAAGAACAAACAGGTGCTGCAGTCATTGCATACTCTTCCCTCTGACCCCATTTCTCCAGCCTTCCTCTGCTTGTTCATTATATCTATTTCTAGACCACAAGTTCCTTTTGGCAGCAAACCATTTCCTCTTTCTTTGCAAAGTGTTACTGCTGCTGCTGCACTGAAGCCCGCCTGACTTTCCTTAAAATCCTTCACCCTGTCATTGCTTTTTCTGCCTCTTTCACAAAGATCGTTTGGAAGACGGGAGAATTTCACACTGGGGTGAGGAGTGGAAAATGTCACTTGCTTTGCAAAATGGATAAGATGAACGTGGGGCCCTGTGTTTCTAAAAAAACGCTTCCTCGCGTGCGCTCAATCTTATGGCCCCTTCTTTTCATATAACCCAGTGATGGCGAACCTTTTAGAGACCGAGTGCCCAAACTGCAACCCAAAATCCACTTATGCATCGTCGGGCGCCGGGTGGGTGTGGCCCATTGGGTGGGTGTGGCCCATTGGGTGAGTGTGGCCCATTGGGTGGGCGTGGCTGCGGCAGTAACAGCAGACTGGGTGGGACTAAAAAGTTCAATCAATCAATTCCAACTTTGCAAGATCTTTTTTTTTCCCGCGAGAAGTTGAAATTGACTGATCGATTTAACCTTTTTTTTTTTTTTACACGGCAGCAGAGGCCTAAAGCGAAAAGGTTTTATAAAACCCAGCTGAAGGCTGGGGCGACGGCACGTGTGCCCACAGACAGGGCTCTGAGTGCCGCCTCTGGCACCCGTGCCATAGGTTCGCCACCACTGATATAACCAACAAAGGTTCTGGAGGGTCCACCATGTCTATGAAGATTCTCAATCGTCCTCTGCAAGGGAAGCAAATCCCTACCATTAATTGCTAACTCTCAGTATTTGGTTTTCAGAATTTGGCACTGTCCAAATGTGCTTGTGTTGTCACGAGAAAATTATTGAATGGGGTAGTTGAAGGCCAGGGATTCCTGGATTTGCATTTCCAGCACATCTGAAGACAAGGTCTGGGGAAGCATAACCCAGAATGAGACAACTCACCACAGCCGAAATAAAATGCAAGATAAAAAGGTACCTGTCTTACATCCTGCTAACCAAGCACTGTAAAACAGGAAGCAATCAAGGAAGTGAGTAACATATACCTTGCGTTTTAATTACCATTCCACTGGTTGTCTGTAGGAATAGCCATTGCTTTCATGCTCTTCTGCCCATTGAAGTATGAGATATAATTCTTCCAAAGAACCAGATCACCTGTGTTTCCTCTGCTGCAATTATTCAAGGATGTTCAAGTCCCGCTCCTTAGTTATATGTTGCATAAGACATCTATTTATGTCAAATAAATATCCTCTCAGTTAGAATGAACAGCTATTTTGCTCTCACATTAGTGGAGGAGGAAATCAGCCATGCTTATTTGAACCAACTGTAAACTCTGAATTATTTTATACAACACCGGTATTTCCTTGGCTACATCCCCTCCTCTGAAAACAAGTTACGACTTTATGGATAAATGTTTGTATATAGCTTAAATGCATTTTTATTGTTCCCAAAAACACTTCATTTACAGGCCGGGTTCATACCACATGCTTAATTTTAAAGTCACAGCCCCCCCTCCCCAAATTCAGTATTAATCATGTCACACATTGTAGGGTTTTCCCAATGTAAAGGTAAAGGTGCCACATGGAAAGGGATCTTGAGAGGTCTCTTTCTTTACTTGCCTTCACATTGGAATAATACATGGGTGTCAAAACTCGCCACGTCACGTGGGTGTGGCTTCCATGTGATGCAACCGGCCGGTCGGCAGTTTTAACACCCCTGGAATAATGTATCAAAGAAGATGGCAAGAGGAAAATTTTAAGCTGAGAAAAAACTAAAATGCTGCCCATTTGCTGAACTCCCCTAAGAAGAAAGGAGAAAGCAAGTTTGAAGAGATCTCCCATGCTTGGACATCATTAAACAGGCTCGCTCTAGAACAGTGGTTCACAACCTTTTGTGGGGCTTGACCCGGCCCGCGCTGCGCAAAAAAAATTGGTGGGCCCGCACCGCGCATGCACGGCGCGACGGGGCGCATCGCGCATGCGCGGCGCCCCGCATCGCGATAGAAAAAAATGGCCGACAAAAAAAATGGCCGACAAATAAAAATGGCGGACTACGGTGCTTGGCGACCCCCGTGAAATGGTCGTTCGACCCCAAATGGGGTCGCGACCCACAGGTTGAGAACCACTGCTCTAGATCAGGGGTGTCAAATTCAATTTCACTGAGGGCCTCATCAGCATTGCCGTTGCCTTGGGGGGGCCAAGTGGGGGGGGCATGGTGGGTGCGGCCTACTGGGTGGGCGTGGCCAGCTCTACATCATTTGCGTCAAGGGTGCCTGTGGGGACCTGGGCAGGAGTGAGACAGATCTGAGGGTCTCTGGGAAAAGGGGGTGGGACCAGGGCAAGTGCCAAGGCATGGTCCACTGGAGGAACCTCACTGTGAGGAGGGCACCCCGCTGCCTGCCGACACCCTCCCCCAGAGCCCATCAAGCCTGATATGTGAAGTAGGCGAGGGCCATTTGCTGGCCACTTCCAAGCAATGGTGCATTTCTTCATTCTCACAAAGTGTGACACCTCCTCAGCGCGCACCCAGGGGTCGGGGTCGACGCGGCAGGGGCTGGTTCTGAATGCGTTTCAGCAGAGATGGCCACCACAAAATTGTACATTGGCTCCCGGCTGGCCTGGGCCAGGGCCAAGGCAGCGGGGGCCGTTCCCTCCCTGTTTCCAGGATGGCTTCACGGGCCACATGAAACCACTTCGCGGACCGTGTTTGACATGTCTGCTCTAGAAAAATTATTTCGCTTACAAATGGAATTTAATACGAAGGACCAGAGAATGTACAGACTATGCTCAACCCTGACTACATAACCTGTTGTTGTTGTTTTTTACCATTTGTGGCTTTGTTTTCTCCAGTTAGAATACTAAATGCTTAACATTCATTTGATCAACTGCACAAGTGAATTGCAGAGTTAGGTTTACAAAAAATACAGATACAAAGCCCTCCCCTTGATTGTTTGAACGCTGACTGTTGCCTATACAGTAGACCCATCCTGAATTCTTTTAAGTGCAATTTGAGGATTATAGGGATGAAATGCTAATACAGGCTTTAAGGCACTCCTGAGCACAGCCAAATTCCCTAGTCTTCACCCTGGGGGCCTTGCTCTGCATTTCAAGCAGTGTTCTCACCTTTTCTGGTGCTGTTTTGGTTGGCCCATTTACACATCTCTCTGCCCCATTCCTGTAACAGCTCTGGTGCTGAGCAAGGTGAAACAACATGTTCAACAAGGATGATCCCAGTAAAAGGTGCCATTTTAAGTTTCAGTTTCAAAAAGACATCAACCGGTCCTCTTACTGTTTTCCAGTTGGCTGTGGCAGAGTTAAAAATGTACATGAACTTTCCTGAATTACTGCAATATGAAATCTTCAACTCAAGAAGGGCTCAGAAATACCAAACTGCCTCCATTTCGATCCCAAAGTTGAACAGTGACGGCGATGAAAGTGAAAATGATATGTGTTGCATAGGCTCAGAAAATGTGACTATTAAAAAAAGAGATCTGAGATTTGAGGTGTAAGAGGGAAAGCCCCAAATTCAGACCTCATGCTATTTTGAGTATTTTTCCCCCTCAGGGTTCATGGTTTTCTTCCACCTGATGTCTCCAAAAGGTAAAGGTCAAAATTCCCTCACGTTAAGCTCTGTGCCTCAAAGCAGTTTCTTTGCCAACTCCAAAACCATCCGTTTGTGCAACTTTCTTCATATGGAAATACAGACGGTGGACTGCCTTATTCTGAGATACTTTTAACTTCCCAGTTTCGTACCCAGGAGTCTGAGCTGGTTACACATTCAAGTCCTGAGCCTCACCCTGTTTATCCCTTGTTCAAGATCCGCTAATGTTAGCTGGGTGCTGCCATCTGGTGTGACCAGGAATAATTCTGCACACCTCTCCCACTTAACATTTCTTCAAAGCTAAAATGACCAAAATTATTCTACAAAGAGACAAGACATCTGGCCAGCCTATTTATATTTTCACTGTCCTTTTCTAGACTATTTTTTTTTCAAGTCTAGAAACCAGAGCTGTACATAATATTTCATGTACGTGATACAGTCCCCATGTACCAGACAGTTTATCTTTGGCTTTGTAGCCCTGGCATTTTACTTTCAGCTGCTTTCTATATACAGGTAGTCCTTGACTCACAACCGTTACTTTAGTGGCCGTTCAGAGTTACAATGGCACTGAAAAAAGGGACTTATGACCATTTTTCACAGCATCCCCATGATCATCTGATCAAAATTCAGATGCCTGGCCACCGGTTCATACTTAAGACGGTTGCTGTGTCCCAGGTCACGTGATCCCCTTTTGCAACCATCTGACAAGGAAAGTCAATGGGGAAGCCAGATTCACCTAACAACCAGGTTACTAACTTATCAACTGCCGTGATTCACTTAACAACTGTAGGTCGTAAAATGGGGCAAGACTCACTTAACAAATGTCTCGGCTAACAATAGAAATTTTGGGGCTCAGTTGTGGTCATATAAGCGAGGACCACCTGTAGTTCTTAGTATATGAAATTTTCCTTAGTTACACAATTGCAAGCAGGATTGATCTCAACCAGCAAACTATCTGCCACAATGCCAACCATTTTTCCCTGGATGCTAAATAGTTACCAGTCTATACTGGTGAAGCGGGCACAACAGCACATGCATTTTCTGTGTCGCACAAGAAAAGCACACCTTCCTTCCCCTGTCCTAACCATTTTCTACAGAGGGATGATCGAGAGCATCCTGTCATATGGCATCACTTTGGAAGCGTCCCTGCTTCAGACAGGAAGGCGGTGCAGAGAGTGGTGAGGACGGCAGAAAAGATTATTGGCAGTTCCCTCCCTCCCATCCAGGATGTCGCTTGAGCAAGGTCTGCAGGATTGTTTGGGACGCTACACATCCTCTTCACAACCTGCTTGCCTTGTTACCTTCTGGAAGGAGGGGGCTTCGTGGTATCCGAAGCAGAATGTCCAGATTCAGTCACAGTTTTGTTCCATATAATATCAACCTTGTGAACTTTCAAGTTTCCTCTTTCAGCTATATATTCCAAATGGAGAGATATTAATATTTCTGTGTGTGTGTGTGTGTGTGTGTGGATAGATAGATAGATAGATAGATAGATAGATAGATAGATAGATAGATAGATAGATAGATAGATAGATAGATAGATAGATAGATAGATAGATAGATAGAAATTTGTGGTGTAGGTATATGTGTGTATGTGTGTATGTGTGTTATGTATGTGTATTGGTAGATATATACTTTCTTTTGAGAGCAGACAACAGAATTTCATTTTTAATGTGGGCCAATGTGCTCATGGTAAAAAAAAATGACAATAAAGATTATCTTATCTTATTAGCAGCTCAAATAGTAAATGCAACAGATACAGGTAGTCTTCGCTTAATAACCATTCAAAGTTATAACAGAGTCCAATAAAGGTACTTACAACCCAGATTTGAAGTTCCAACAGCCATACACACACACATTAAGTGATTGTATTTTGGATGCTCAGAACTGGCCCACATTTACAGCTGTTTACAGTGTCTAGTGGTCACATGATCGAGACTTACAATGGTTTTTAGCATTAATCATGCATCTAGTTCAGTTTCCACCAAACAAAAGCCATTGTGAACAATGGGTTCACTTAATGACCGTGGCATTCATTTTACAATTGGTACATTCGCTCAATGACCATCCCAAAAAATGTCATAAAATCGTAGTCACATAACCTGGTTAATGACCAGCATGGCTTATGACCATAATTCTGGGCTTAATTACAGACATAAATCAAGGACTACCTGTATTCTATTGAATACGTCGTAGGACACAAGTAAATTGGCTTCACTCCTAGAGCTCACCTTATTGTACGTGGCCCTTGCTTAAAGTTGGCAAGATACTGAATTTCTGGTAAAATATAAGGTATGCCCCATGAACCAGAAGGATGGTACGTCTAAGTTAGAAAGCACCAATTCCTTTGCAAAAGCAGATTTGGGCAAGAGAATCAGCATGAAATGGAAGATCAAAAAATTCATGGAGGTATACTATGTAAGACAAGTGGAGAGGTTGCCATATAGAAACTGGTCAGACTGCAATGATGTGTATACTCTGGATAGGGTTCTTTTGACTGAACCCAGTAATTTTATCCTCAGAAACATGCTAAAAGAGGAACGCACATTAAATCAGGATTATATAATTTGCATACAACGTTGAACACAACAGCGATAATATTTTTAGTACAGAGTACAAATATACTTGGAACACAATACAATTAATAAAACATTCTAAAAGAGTTTTTTTTCCCGTAACACTGATCTCCTCCAACCTCCCTTTGCATAGAATAATCATGCCATAATTTTTGTTCAAAGTGTCAGTAAACATTCCTTGTAAAAATAAGTGTACATTTTTGGTTTCTTTAGAATCCTGAAATAAAATGAAATAGGGCAGGGGTGTGTGTATGTATATATATAAAAATGGAAATTGTTTACCTTAAAACCCAGCGCAGTCAAAGAAAGAGTTCTGAATCAAATAGGAAATGGTCTGCCATTTGAGTATCTAGCAACTGCAGTGACTGAAGCTATTTCACACAAGCTCAGCCTGTAAATTGTGACTCATCATCCTTCATCCACAAGTCCCAAACTGTGTGCAAAGCACGATACTGAGCTACACACAAGTTAACTAGTGGAAGTGAGGCAGTGAGGTCATTTTAGATTTTAGACTTTTGGAATTCAGCGTCTGATTTCTTTGCAACTCCAAAACCATCCATTTGTGTAACTTTCTTCATGTGGGAATACAGAAGTGGACTGCCTTATTCTGAGATACTTTAACTTCCCAGTTTCATCTGCAAACCCAGGGATGCAACCAAGGAGTTCCTGGAAACTCTCAAGGAGATAATTGAGGAAGGGCGTGGTTATTAGCCACTGCAAATATCCAATGTGGATGGAACATGGTTTTCTTGGAAGGAAATGCTAGACAGAAACTACATCAAGAGCATCCTGTCATACAGCATCACAGTCTGGTTTGAGGTACCCCTGCTTCAGAACAGGAAGGCGGTGCAGAGAGTGGTGAGGACGGCCAAAAAGATCATTGGCAGTTCCCTCCCTCCCATCCAGGACATACCACAGAAGCGCTGCTTGAGCAGGGTCCGTAAGATTATCTGGGACACGACACATCCTCTCCACAGCCTGTTTTCCTTGTTCCCTTCTGGGAGGAGGGGGCTTTGTGGTATCCGAAGCAGAACATTCAGATTCAGCCATAGTTTCATTCCATACAGCATTTTACCTTGCGAACTCTCCAGCTTCCTCCTTCCGTTATATATTCAAGATGGACAGTATTTAATATTTATTTGCTACGTATATGTAGGGATGTGGGTCTATATGTTTAGGTGTGCGTCATGTATGTGTTTCACTTTGAGAGCGGGCAACTAAATTTAATTTTTGATGTGCGCCGTTGCGCCCACAGTAAAAAAAATGACAATAAAGGTTATCTTATCTTATCTTATCTTATTATTAAGGGGAAGAAAAGGATGCCAGGCTTCAAAGCTGCAAAGAAGAGGCTAACTGGGCTGCTACTTGACCTGAATCTAAAACAGTTGCTAATCTACCACTCTGAGAACTGCTGAGCTCTCAAGAACATCTCAAAGAGCTCACTTGGTGTTGTGTGGAAAGCTAACAAGAAGGCTTGGGTCTACCCTTCTCATCTCTGACGACTGGTTTCATCCTGGAAATAGAGAGGCATGGCTTTGAGAAAAAAGTTTACTTCAAGATTCTGCTCATTTTGTAGACAGGGGTATCTTGGTACTTAGCTGCTTTGAAACTCATCAAATTTGGTACTCAAAGCATTTTGAAGTGAAAATTTTGTCCCTATACTCATCCATTTGTTTGGTACTCAACACATGAGCTAGAACAGCGGTTCTCAACCTTTTTCAGGTTGAGACCCCACTTGCGCCGCCCATGCGTGGCGCGACCCCGACCCGCGTTGCGCACGCACGCCGCGACGGGCCGATCCACGCATGCGTGCGCGACGGGCCGATCCACGCATGCGCGCGCGACGGGCCAATCCACGCATGCGCGACGGCCCAATCCACGCATGCACGGCGTGCACGCGACGGCCCGAACCGCGCATGCATGTCGCGCGCGTGACGGGCCGAACCACGCATGCACGGCGCACGCGCGACGGGCAAAAAAAATGGCGGACCGCAGTGTCCGGCGACCCCCGCGAAACGGTCGTTCGACCCCAAATGGGGTCGCAACCCATAGGTTGAGAACCGCTGAGCTAGAACAACGCACTTGTCGGTGTCGACTGCCTTGTGACTCACTACATTATTCCTCATGGGGAAAAATTTGCTTGGTACTCCATTGAACCTCCCATAACCAATAACAATGAGTACCGAGGTCTTCCACCTTACCAGGATGATTCCCATCCAAATGTGAAGTTTGTGTATCTGTGTAACAATCTCAACTTTAGGCCTCAAGGAGAACTCACAATTGGCTAAGCCCTGAGTTTAGCCCCACAACATACTTGTAAGCTGAGTCAGTGTTTGCTTCCTGCTTCTTTGAAATTTATTTTTGTGCTTTAGGTTTTGTAGGGAAAAGTGGCATGGAGATCCCATTTCCTGTCTCCATTTGAGTTAGTCAGTGATCTGGTATGAGTACCATCTTCTTAACAGCCATTAATGCTCAATTACAGGAATCTATTATATCAAGGTAGAAAAGTATCTTTATGGCCAGATGATATCCAGTACAGTGTTCCTTTCAATTAGCTAAGGAGATTACTTGTATCAGCAACACCTTCATTGTAAAGAAAAATGTAATCCATATCATAATCACTACAGAAATTGGCCCTCACACATCTGATTGGGATTAAAATTCAGTTAATTGGGAATATCTGAATACCAAGCAAATATCCATTGAACTAGTATTTATCCATACATGCAAGACTATAAAGGTTTTGTAGATGCAGGAGACAGATTATATTTTGGTTCAGTAGAAAAACTATCGAAACCTGACACAGATGGTTTCCTGAAATACAAAAAGAGACTCAAACCTTAGTTTACCTCAGTCATTTGCACTTCAGCATGCAAGTGGTCTCCAGAGATACAATGCTTTCTTGGAAAATACCCAAGATATATTTAAATACCTTTTTAGGACAAGAATTGATCAATTCTTTTCAGGATAAAAGAACTGAAGAAATTTCAAATTAAGTTGTTCCCTTTTGGATGCTGTTTAACATTTCAACACCAACACTTAATTTACTCAGGCAGCACTGCGGAGGAGGAAAAAACACAGAAAGATAATGAATTTATGTGCAAACTGCCACCAAAGCACACAAGAGAGGTCTTCCTGGTAAAGTCATAGTTCCTGATTAATGACAAATAAAGTAGCTGGAAACAAGATGAACACTGCAATTCCATCAAGGACTCTTGTTTCCTTGGAAACTGTTTCTCCGCAAGTCAAGCAAGTCCACAACTGCTAAATTATGCACACGCTTCCATATCTGTGTATTTCAGAAAATAAGAATGCTTTCCATCACACATTTTTTAACTGACAAAGAACTGAGCATCCATATTAGCCTCCTGACTCAGAACTAGCATTGCATAATAGCTTTCCTCCAAAAGGCTAGGAATTTGAATTGCAGCTTTTAAGCAGCCAAGCCAGAAAAGATGGCTTGAACAATAACCAGGATCACAGGGTTCAAGTCCCAATTTAACCATGAAAGCAAACTAAATGTGCTTAGTCCTCTCTCTCAAGCCAGCCTATCTCACAGAGTTATTATGAGGAAGAAAACTGGTTGGTTGTCAATTTTTCCAACCACACACTTGAACCAAAAGCATATATATAAATAGCATGGATTTCCCATTTGCGATAGTACGTGCTTTGAAACTCATTGGCTTTGGTACTCAATGCATTTTCACACAAAAATGTTGTCCAGGTACTCATTGTTTGTTTGGTACTCAACACACAAGCTAGAACTTCTTGGAGTCAGCTGCTTTGTGACTCACTACATTACTCCTTATGGGAAAAATCTGTTTGGTACTCATTGTTTTTAGTACTCACTACGCCTCCCCAGAACCAATTAACGGTGAGTATCAAGATACCACTGTATTTGGTATATAATAGAAATGCACAAACCAGAAAGATAACTATGCAAAGTCAAAAAAGAACAAGACAATATAAAGGTAGTCTTTGACTTACAACTATTTGTTTAATGACCATTCAAAGTTACAGCAGGAACTGAAAGAATGACTGATGACCATTTTTCAAACTTACGACTTCTGCAGCCTCCCCACAGTCACATGATCAACATTCAGATGCTTGGCAACTGGTTCATATTTATGATGGTTGCCATGTCAGGAGGTCATCTTCCAACAAGCAAAGTGATGGTGATGGTGATGGTGATGGTGATGGTGATGGTGATGGTGATGGTGATGATGATGATGATGATGATGATGATGATGATAATAATAATAATAATAATAATAATAATAATAATAATAATAATAATAATAATAATAATAATAATAATAATAATGTTGGAAGGGACCTTGGAGGTCATCAAGTCCAACCCCCTGCTCAGGTAGGTAACCCTATACCATTTCGGACAAATGGCTGTCCAGTTTCTTCTTTAAAACTTCCACTGTTGGAGCATTCACCACTTCTGGAGGCAGATTGTTCCACTGATTAATTGTTCTAACTGTCAGGAAGTTTCTTCTTAGTTTTAGGTTGCTTCTCTCCTTGCTTAGTTTCCATCCGTTGCTTCTTGTCCTGCCTTCAGGGGCTTTGGAGAATAGCTTGACTCCCTCTTCTTTGGGGCAGCCCCTGAGATACTGGAACGCTGCTATCATGTCCCCCCTCGTCCTTCTCTTCATTAAACTAGACACACCCAATTCCAGCAGCCTTTCCTTAGATGTTTTAGCCTCCAGTCCCCTAATCATCTTTCTTGCTCTTCTCTGCACTCTTTCTAGAGTCTCAGCATCTTTTTTACTTCCTGGTGACCAAAACTGGATGCAGTATTCCAAGTGTGGCCTTGCCAAGGCCTTGTAAAGTGGTACTAATACTTCGCGTAATCTTGATTCTATTCCTCTGTGAATGCAGCCTAGCACTGATAGGAAAGCCAGATTCATTTAACAACCATATTACAACCTTAACAACTGCAGTGATTCATTTAATAACTGTGGTGAGAAAGATCATAAAATGGGGGCAAAACTCCCTTAACAACTGTCTTGCTTAGCAACAGAAATTTGAGGCTCACTTCTGGTCATCACTGACGGGGTCCTTCATTTCAACCATGAGCTGCAAATATTCTCCTTTATTGGTGGTTGTATATCGAGGACTACAAGTTAATTGGGTATGTCTAGTTTAATGAAGAGAAGGACGAGGGGGGACATGATAGCAGTTTTTCCAATATCTCAGGGGCTGCCCCAAAGAAGAGGGAGTCAAGCTATTCTCCAAAGGACCTGAAGGCAGGACAAGAAGCAACGGGTGGAAACTAACCAAGGAGAGAAGCAACCTAGAACGAAGGAGAAACTTCCTGACAGTTAGAACAATTAACCAGTGGAACCACCTGCCTCCAGAAGCGGTGAATGCTCCAACACTTGAGCTTTTTAAGAAGAGACTGGACAGCCATTTGTCTGAAATGGTATAGGGTTTCCTGCCTGAGCAGGGGGTTGGACTCGATAACCTCCAAGGTCCCTTCCAACTTTTATTATTATTATTATTATTATTATTATTATTATTATTATTATTATTATTATTATTATTAAAAATTAGACAAACAAAAGTGGGATTCCATACAAATGCCTGGGGGCGGGGGGGGAAAGGCCTGGTCTTGACAGATTTTTCTAAAGGCAAGCAGAGTTGGGGTTTGGCCTATATTGGGGGATCATTCCAGAGTACAAGCCAGCCAGATATGGTGGCAATGTCTGTATGAGGAGCCTTGCAGCTGCCTCTCTAGGGGAGCAGTTATTTTCACGGTTCCTCTTATGTTTTTGCAAGGTGAATTAAAAATATCAGGGATGAAACGTTTTAGAATTAAAAATATCAGGGATAAAACGTTTTATGTTCTCATCTGTAGTGGCAAAGCAACAACAGATCTTAGCCAGTGCAATGGAACAGTTTGTTTCTTCCATGCGCGCCGGACAAGTACAAACACAGCACAGAATTTAATGTTCTTTCTCCATTCACCAGCCACCATCGGGAGAGGAGCTGGGAAGCGAACCACTGCCCTGCCAGCTCTCTTGGCAGGCCAAGAAATAACCGCAAGAGATTCGGCCATCTATTTCCCAAGTTTAAAAAGAACACTGCCCCTCAGGTAGCTAGATCGCCCCCGAAGAGGTGACGCCAAAGAAATGTGAAACTGAAGAAGAACCTCTTTTGTGGGCCAATCTGTCCACTTTCATGTTATACACTGGGAGGGAGTTTTTGATGCAACAAGGGAGGAGGTGTTTCTTTTTGCCTTTTATGAAATACCAAGGAGATGGAATGATATGAGGAACGGGGTGTAGTCCGGGGGGATAAGCCCTGATGTAAACAACTGCCAAAGACAAAGGAAGACACGATTGGAGGCTGCCAAGTGGTTGTTTCAAGGAAAGAAGAATAAGCTGTTGGTTGGCCTCCCTTTGTTTCAGGTTATAGTCTAAGCAAGGAAGTCTAGGCGGCCAGTATTAAGGTGAATCCTTTAACCTAAAGGTCCTGTTCTTTGATGCCAAGCACACACATCTACTGTCCAGGATTTAATCTGGGTAAGTGCTGACTTGGTATGGTGAGGTGAGGTGAGGAGAGGGGATGGGGACAGGGGGAGGGAGGGAGAGGAGGAGAGAAGGAGGAGAGGGGAGAGTCAGTGTCACCCCAAGACCCTGCAACCATCATAAGTACATGCCAGTTGCCAAACATCAGAATTTTGATCATATGACCATGGAGATGCTGCAACCGTCTTTAAGTGTGGAAAACGGCCATAAGTCACATTTTCCAATGCTATTGTAACTTTGAACGGTCACTAAGTGAATGGTTCTAAGTCAAGGACTACCTGTAGGTACAAAACTCTCTTGGAGTGCCCCAGTGTATTAAAGACTTGGAACCTCAGTGACTTCCATTTTGGTGCTAAGCGAACCCTCCCAAATGTGAAAATTACTGCAACCAGAAATGTCTTCTCTCTCATCAATATCAGGAGAGGTGAAGAGATGGAGAAAAACCTTTGACAAAAATGCATTTTGAACAACCAGCTCATTAGAATGAAGGCCATTCTTCATTATGGAAAGGAGAGAACAAAGGAATACATCACAAATAAAGTAGTTCTCCCTTTAAGCATGCAACCTATGACTAGACCAGGGGTAGGCAACCTTGGCTCTTTTATGACTCGTGGACTTCAACTCCCAGAATTCCCGAGCCAGCCATGCTGAGGGGAAAGGGAGAGGTTTCCAAGCTGAGCCAGGCTGGCTCGGGAATTCTGGGAGTTGAAGTCCACGAGTCATAAAAGAGCCAAGGTTGCCTACCCCTGGACTAGACCATCCCTCTTAAATCACCCTATTTAAGTATCTTCAGAACACAAATGTTCTTTACAGTACACATATAATAAACTTTTGTTCTTAAAAAAAAACACGGATCGAGTTCAGCCCATACTCTTCAGATGGTCTGACTTTATTTAAACCTGATTTTCGGTGAAATACTATGTCCAGTTCCGGGTGCGTGCCTTTAGAATTATTCAGAAAAAACTGGAACAGGTTCAGAGAAGGCCAAGGTTGATCAAGGGATTAGAAAACTGCCCTATGAATAATGACTGCAGGAAATAGAATATTTGCCCCTGAGAAGAAACGACTGAGGAACAGATATAATAGCAACTCAATTACCGGACAAGTTCTTACATAGGTCAGTTCTGTTCTCTATTGCTCACAAAGTACAAGACACAAAATAATGGATTCATAATTACAGGAAAGGTGAGATCTTGTTTAAATTATTTGACTCTGTAATGAGTGGTTGTTTATGGTTTGCCGGCCAAAAGTTAGGAATAGGGCCTCACCATAAGAACATAAGAACATAAGAAGAGCCCTGCTGAATCAGGCCAAAGCCCATCGAGTCCAGCATTCTGTGCCACACAGTGGCCCACCAATTGTACATGGGGATCTTGAGCACAAAGAGAAGGCAAAACCCTCCCTTTCCCTTGACCCCCAACAAATGGTACTCAAGGGAATCCTGCCTGCCTCAACCAACATAGAGGCGGCACATGGACATCCGTTTTAATAACCACCGATAGACTTGGCATCCATGAATCTATCTAGCCCTGCCTTGAAGCTGTCAAGGCTGACAGCTGTCATGACCCCTTCAGGAAGTGAATTCCATAAACCAACGACCCTCTGGGTGAAGAAATATTTCCCTTTATTTGTCCTCACTTTCTTAGGTATGAGCTTTAGGGAGTGCCCCCTTGTCCTGGTATTGTGTGATAGAGAAAAGAATTTTTCTCTATCCACCTTTTCTATCCCATGCATGATTTTATACACTTCGATCAAGTCACCCCTTGAACGCCGTCTTTCAAGGCTGAAGAGACCAAGGCGTTGCAATCTGGTTTCAATAGCCCCTCTGAGGGGTGGTTAATAAATATGATTGATAAGTAAGTACATACATACATACATACATACATACATACATACATAACCTTATCTGTTGGGTGAGGCTAATGAGCCTGAAATAGCTATACTAGTCTCCCACTAACTCTTTGCCAGCCACAAATTTTGAATACATACATACATACATACATACATACATACATACATACATACATACATACATACATACATACATTGTGATCTTTGTTTGCCTGGCTGTACCTTTTTCTCCGGGAATATTGTGTGGATTAAAAACTATCCAGAACTGCTTCTGACTGTATGGAGCTACAGGCAGTGGGAGGGAGTGGCTTCCACTAAAAGCAGCAAAATAGCCTTTGCTTTGAATAAAGGACTTTCAGATCAAAAACTCCTAATGGTAGAAGCATCTTGATCATGCACAGAAAAACTGCTACAAAGAAAGGAAATCAGAGTGTGGCAATGATTTGAATATATGTTGAAATTATTATCATTTCTGCCTGTCCCTCTCTTTTAAATGCATTTTGCAGGGAGAAAAACTAAGGGCTTTTTCCCCTTCAGCTTTTATATCTTTCTGTTTTGACAGTGGGTCAGGAATAATGAAATGTTGGCTGGTCTTCTCACTTTACTATATACAGTAGGAGAAAACAGATCCTGTAACTTTTAAATGTGGTTGGGAGAACATGGAAAAAACCCACACAATGAGATAATGGAGTTTATACCTTATTATTGTACAATCGCAAGATGTACTTTCTCATATTCCACAACACAATTTCAAGGCCACCACATTGCTTTTCTTACTAAATGTGTTGGCATACACCACCAAATATTCTACCCTCCGTTATCTCTTAAGTAACCAAGGCCACCAATGGGAGCTTTATTGCTCTCTTGATCTGGAAGCCAGACATCTTACCAAGAGCAGAACAAAAACAAATATGCAGAGATTTGCAAAAATATCTGAACAATTAAATATGCAGGTGAAAACAGACTCTTTGTTTTCATACCACATTCTGAGGAGATGCAGGATTTGTTTGCTTGTTTGTTTCCAAGAAATAATGGCAAATCAATTTCTCTGCCACAAATTAACTAGTGCCTGATTAGCAGAATAGCTTCATGCTGCATGCAGAAATATGTATTGGGTATAACAAGAAAATTAATGCATAGATATGCTGTACCGCATGAAATCTTTCCTGACTCAATTTATCTTATGCATTAATATATTCATTTCAGCACAATGCTACGTTTGATTAGAGTTATGACAGTGAAACTGCCATAAAACATAACCATTGATCTATTAATCCCAAACACTTGCATTCTATGTCATTAGTTGGTGCTAACTGATATCTATCTGTATGAACCCATTTCCTGCATAAATCAAATGAACATTACTAAGAAAATATTTTTTATGGGAACAGAAAATGCAGTCCCTAGAAGGGGTCAAGAACCCATTTGATACCAATCAGAAAAGGCAAAACAGGCTATGTCCCCTTGTGCAACATATCTCACTTTGTTTCTTATGCCAAGTGATTTCGCAATAGAAGGACTGGGAAAGATTCTTGTGTATCGAAAGGAGTAAGTACATAAAAGCAAGGTTGGGCTTTTCGTTTTTAAATCTCCTGATCTATTTGTGTTTCTTGGCACACAAAACCCCTCCCTTCCACATTAAAGTATGCCTTGCTTTACCTAGGGCAGAAAAATGAACTCTCATAAATGAAGAGCAGCTATTGAGAATGTAGGGTCAAGGCTTTTCAGCTCAATACTAATGGTATTATCCAGGTGGCTGGCTGAAAAAGTATGCAGAGATGAATTTGGGGTTTAATATTTGGATAGGTCACCAGGAAATACCAGGGGCTGTGCAGTACTATAGCCTGGAAAGTTAAAAAAAAAAATCTTTAAAGAAAGGAATGGCTAACCACTTCCATATTGTTGCTTTTGTGGTCTCCAAAAGTAAAAAAATAATTTAAGGAAACCTTTACTACTGTCACCAACAAAGATTGTGAGTGTGTAAACCACTAACTCTTGACATTCACAGCAGGCTATTCTACACGCTAGAGATCAACTTGGATAGAATCTCTGAGTAAAGTACAGTTCTTGGTCATATATAAAGCCACATTATTCCAGTCTCTTCCTCTGCTGGAAATAGAAATGGTAAACTACTTTTAAATCGAGAGGGAGTAGGACAGCGGTTCTCAACCTATGGGTCGCGACCCCATTTGGGGTCAAACGACCATTTCGCGGGGGTCATCAGACACCGCGGTCCGCCATTTTGTTGGTTTTTTTTCGGCGCGCGCGCCGCACATGCACGGTTCGGGCCATCGCGCGCGCGCGCCGCGCATGCGCGGGTCGGGCCGTCGCGGTCCGCCATTTTGGTTTTTTCCTGTCGCGTGCATGCACGCGCGCGGGTCAGGGTCGCGCCGCACATGGGCGGCGCAAGTGGGGTCTCAACCTAAAAAGGGTTGAGAACCACTGGAGTAGGAGGACACTTGAACAGTAATTTGTGGAACCAGACTGGACAACACTGAGATTTAACAGATCAATTTCACTTGGCTGTATAAGGAGACTTGGGTCAAGCAACTCAAATCACAGGCTGCATTGGTACTGTAGCATAAGACCTAGCCCTGAAATATGGACCGAAAAAGTTTGCATGAGCAGCAACTTGGAAAAGAAAACACAACATTGGTTTCTAACAGATCTCTTTCATATTGAGAAATGGTAAGCTTTAAAGAGAATACTGAGTCATATTCATTTACTAGTCCTTGATAATGATTTTTAACCCCCCCCAAACAAAATCCTAGTCAAAACAAGTACATGTTCTCTTAATCGAAAGAAAAAAGAAAACCCATCACTGAGAGCAACTGAAGTATTCTTATCTTTTTTTTATGGTGAAATATAAATCACTGTTGCCTTTCTTCTCAGAATGTACCATGACACAGCAGGAACATTTTCCAAAACAATCCATTATTATTCTAATATCTTGCCAAAGCAGTCTTTGAGCCAGAAATGATTGGGGGAAAAAATAACAAGAGCACCAGGCATTATGAAGTGCAGGTAGAAAGCAAAAAAGAGGTGGAGAACGAGACCTACTTATTGATCTACTGGGATTCTGTTTTCAGTATCCTGAAGAAAAGAGTTAGAATATTCAGGAACTGTGGCTATTAAGAGAAGCTGAAGAGAATGTAACTTAAGTCAGATATACATAATTCAGCTGTGGAATTTGCTATCCTAAAGATGTCACTACCTATCCATCAATTTGGACAGCAACACACTTGTTGGAGATACTACTATTATTGACTATTACAGGCAGTCAACATTTAGCAACCCACAATTATGACCAGCAACTAGGATCGTTAAGTGAAGAGGTCACTAAGCTTGGATTGTGAATGAACCACTAGGCCAGTGTTTCTCAACCTTGACAATTTTAAGGCATGTGGACTTCAACTCCCAGAATTCCACAGCCAGCAATGCTGGCTGTGGAATTCTGGGAGTTGAAGTCCACATGCCTTAAAATTGTCAAGGTTGAGACTGGGCTAAGCCGACCCACAGTCGCTAAGTACTTAACCATACTTAAAATCTTATTTCAGCTTTTCTGTGTTTTATTGATCTATGGAGGTCATAGATGGAAGCCACCTGTTCTGTCTGGCCCCTCTCAGCTCATTAAAATCCACATAAATATGTCTTTAAGAGGTTTATTTAACACATTTCAAAAGGATTCACTTCAAAGCACGCTGCTGGCATTTTGCTGGCAGGAACGGCCAAGTCTCATTTATTTACATTTAGATTAAAACATGCTCTTCCCACACCTTCCAATTAACTCACTCTTTCTTTATCACATTGTCCAAAACCTCATTATTCCTCCGTAGGTTTCCAAAACATCAGAAGACTGAATTCAAACGCACTGCTCCAGATATCAGGCTACTCCTTGATTAACGTTGCTCGTGACAAAGGCGTAGTCTCTCTTTTTCCTTCTAATATAGTTTCCGATACGTCACTTCCCCCCATTACTTCCTTTTTCCACTTAACTGACACCTTCGCTTATCAAACCTTCGGAATCTCGGATCAAGCCATCTATCTTCTTGATCCAAATCTGACCCCTCACTTTGTGAATCTGACCCAGACTGCCTGTAAATCTCCTCCCTGTCTGTCTCAGCTGCTGGGAGGGGAAAACACCCAGAGGGGCCTGGCTGCTCTTCCTCGGCTGCCGGGAGGGGAAAACACCCAGAGGGGCCTGGCTGCTCATCCTCATCCTCTGACACTTCCCAAGCTGGTCTAGGGACACTCACAACACCACCCGGCCATACTTTTTTCATCACCGTCATAATGATGAATAGTCACTAAAAGAGGCAGTTGCTAAATGAGGACTACCTGTAGATAGATGGTTATTGCTTTCTACATGCAACACATATCAATCCTTCCGTTGGAAGGGACCACTGAGTCACAAAGTACAGGCTCTATTCCAGGCATGTCAAACTCACGACGTCACGTGACGTTGCGTGATATATCGCGTCTTTTTCCCCATTGCCGACAATGGGGAGAGTGCGGTTTCTGCATGACGCATCCGGTCCGCAGGCCGGCAGTTTGACATGCCTGCTTTATTCAAAATGAAAGCATGTCTTAACATATGGCTATTCAGCCTCTGCTTGAATAATTCCAGCCTAGGAGTGGCTACCACCGCCTAACATTCAATCAAAATCTGCTTTTCTGTAATTTAAGTCCATTATTGCAGGTCTTGGCCCAAAAAGAAAAGACTTTTGCTCATTTCGGTTTACATATTCAGAGACAAATGAAACTTGATTTCAGGAGGAAAAGTTGTAACACAATTCGGACATTACCTCCTGGAATCGTAGATTCTCTGGAAAAGGCCCCTGAATCTATGGAGTCCAAATTATTGCTCAGTGTAGGCATTTCTGATGCAATACGATCTAGAAGTTTCTGGAACATATTGAATGAAATGGAGACCTAATTCTCTTGAGTCTAATAATGTGTCTGAATACCAGGAGTTGAGGAACATGAAAGTAATGTTCTTCTACCCATTTCAATGTGAGAGTTTCCACAGACACACACTTGGCTACTGTATGATAGAGACTATGTCCATACAAGCCCCATACATCACGCTATAGTTGGCTGAGCATGTTATCTCAACCTGAATTATGGTCCAGGTTATGGGACAGCCATCTTATCAGGGCTTGATTTGATTAGATTTTCTTACCATAGTCCAACATGTCGTGCAAACCACAAATCAATTCTGGTGTAACCTCCAGATACAAAGCCACATCTACAAAACGGAACCATTCCTTTATCTCTGTTGGGTTACCCTCAATTAATCTCATAAGGCTAAGCAGAAGTGGTTAGTCATTCGCTAGGAGACCACCAGGAAATCCCAAGGCTGTATGCCAAATTTGGAACTAATAAAGACATCCCAGAAAGCAGCCCAGTGGCATTTTATTATAAAGGCAAGTTTACCAGGAATGAAGCTTGACTCAAAAGCTAGCATCTTGGGAGATTTCGATATCGCAATGCTTTGATTTCAAATCCAAGGGAGGACATAGTAAGTCACACCTAGTTATAGTTTGCCATGTAAGGTAGATACTTAACTTATGTTTGCAAGGTAGATATTTTACTTATGAATAATTAGCACATGGTCAAAGAATGCTAGGCTAGATCAGTCACTGATCCAACCCAGCAGTTTTTATGTTCCAATATACCCTCCTATACAGATAGTCCTTCACTTATGACCATTATTGAGCCTGGTTATTATGGTTATAAATTGAGATGGTTGTAAAGCGAGTCATGGTGTGACTGCCCCTATTTTACCTATTTTACCTATTTTTGTGGCAGTCATTAAGTGAATGGCACAGTCATTAAATGAATCAATTGTTCACCATGGGTAGCTTTTGCCAGAAACTAGAAGTAAATGCCGGTTTTCAGCAAAAATGTCATAAATTGTAATCACATGACTACAAGACACTGCAAATGGCTGTAAATGCAGGCCAATTTGGATTTAGTTTCATTATGAAGATTTTTTCAAGAACTGAAACTTGTTCATAGATATGGAACAGTTGACCAAAAATAAAAGTCAGTGGGGAAGCCAACAGGAAGTCAAGAGTTCATCGTCACGTGATGTCTCACTTAACAACCTCCAATGATTTGTTTAACAATCACAGTGCAAACTGACATTGAAGTCAGTGCAGTCATATGACATTTCACCACTTAGTGATGGAGTTACGGCCCCAGTTGTGGTCAGTAAGTGAGGACTACCTGTATAGGGGAAAAAAATATGAATAGATAATTGCCTGGTAGAGCAACATTTATGCTACAACTAAAGACTGAATACTATCTATAGTATTATTTGTGTCACTTTATGCACCTTGGTGCTCTCCAAATATGGACTGGAAGTCCTAGCTAACATGCAGAAATTTGAGTCAGTGCTAACTAGCTGCTGGCTTTGCAGTTTCTGGCAGAAAAATCTCTTTCTCACCATCCACTAACTTTTTTAAAAATGGTGAACCCAAGGACTCCAACTAGGAATCTTCCATAGAAAGATGACTCTTTCCCCCTCGGCCCGGTCACAGCAGCAATTCAACAGATTAAGTCCTAGCCAACCATTTGAAGTTATACATCCAGAAAATATCTGTATTTTCTCAACAACTCTTGAGAACTTAAATCCCCTTTAGTCCAAAGTCTTTTCTAGGAAGAAGAGGGTGGGAGATACTGGCCAAGTTCCAGATGTTGCTGAGTTTCAACATCCTTCATCCTTGACCAGAACTGAGGTTACTCTGGAACTGTAGTCCAGTTACATCTGGAGGGTTCACAGATCTCAATCCTGTCCTCTTCAATAGGCCACCCTAGCTCTCAGTCTGAATACAATAGAAGAGCGAGTAAGGCAGCTGTGATGACATGTGTTTCCTTTTCCAGAAGGCTAGCCCTGCTTCTGTTTAAGAGGGAAAGTACACAGAACTATATCTTAAACATCCTCTTGTGTCAAGATGGTTTACTCATGCATATGGTATTGATTTCTTGTAAGTTGAAACCAGCACACAGAACACTTTCAACAAGTCGCCAAGAGGCTGAATCATTAAACCAGCCGAATGATTTAACAGCTCCCTTCCTCCCAAGGATATGTTTCCCCTACCCACCCACTCACTTGCTGCTAAGATAAACCAAAGAGCATAAATTATATATATGACACATTGCAACACATATTTTCTTTCTTCTTAAAGGGGCCCAGTATTGTTTTTTTATATAAAAAAAATTCTCCTTTTATCTAAGTCAGAAACTTGCTTGTACCGGTAAGTAATTTAGCAACTAATCACTTACAGTTAAACTGGAGGTGCCAATTAAAGGGCAGAGTGATTATGAGCTTTTACCACACTGTGGCACTTGATTTTTTTTTTAATACTATCTCTCTTTTTTACAGCTTTTCACCATGTGCCAGAAACTCAGCTCAAATGGAAAACTGACATCAGTTGAAGTGTAGTGCTGTGTAGAACAAGAACAACTAGGTAATTGCACAAATGTATTTGCATAGCATCCTCTATAAACTGGGATGGCCTGGCCTGCCTGCACATCAGAATAATTATTAATGTTTTTATGTTACACTGAGGTATCAGCCAAGTTTCTACACAAGAGAAATAAATCAGTGCTTCCATACCTCTTAAAAAACCCTTCCTTCCCCCAAATAAAACAGTGCATTTTAAAAAATCCATAGAAAACTGCATTAAATAAATGTTTATGAGCAACAGCATGGCAAGAAGCCAAATAGTGAGAAAACTAAGTGGTTTTTCACCAGTCAACGGAAAGGTAAGTAAGGATGTTCCTTTGCCAATTTCCCTGGCAAGACATTCTATAAATGTAGATTTACATTTGCATGTTCTCCATAATTCATTCTGCTTCCAGTGCTTATATTTTCACATTATTTTATTCTTGCAAGGAAGAGTGGGATTAAAAATGGTGCAGCATTAATTGAAATGGATCCAAGCACAACGTAATTCTACTCAAAAGTAAGAACCACTGAATTCCGTCAGCTAATTCTCAAACAACTGTGAGAGAATTATAGACCTTTCTCTGGATGCAAGACAATGCATATAGAAGGGGCTTAGAAACAAGAGTCATAAAATAGTATTTATTTTGCTTTTAATGATCTATTCAACTATTTAAATTTGATTAGTTTTCCCTCCCTCAGGTGACATGCAATAATGAACAGAATTTAATTTATCAGATTAAAAAAAATCAAGGAAGAGTAGAACAAAAATAATGAAAGCACCAATGTACAAGAGGACTAATTATACTCTCATAACAATTCTCAAAGAACAAAGTCAAAATAATCTACCAACAAGGCTCCCTTTTCAAACAAAATGAAATATCTTAAGCTGGCACTTAAAACATACTACAGAAGATGCCAGATGATTAAAGGTATAGCTATAATAATTAATTTTAATTAGTCAAAAGAGGGACAAATTCATAAACGGTGAAGTTAGGAATGGTTTGAAGTAAAAAGGACTAGCTATTTTTTTAACTTCAAACGTAACTTGCTAACTTTTGACTATAGGTTCAGGATATATCTCCATACATAGAGAACCAGAGGTGAGGCAAAGCTCACATTAATCTTAAATCAAGCCTATCTCTAATCCAGCATGGCTTGTCTTAAATTCTTATATAGATATTCCAAGCAAGGATAGCTATGAAAAGATCTTTCACCTCATCTCTGAAATTCAGAGCATGCAGGTAAGAGCTTCTGAAGAAGTTCACAACATCAAGGTAAGAGCAAATAAGAGTTTGTGGTCCTTCAACAGGCAACAAGGAAAGATAAGATACAAATTACCACTATATTCTTTTTTTAGGTTTTTGCTGTTGCTGTATAGGTAGTGCTCGATTTATGACAATTGAGTCCAAAATTTCTGTTGCTTAGCGAGACAATTGTTAAGTGAGTCATGCCCCACTTTACAACCTTTCTTGCCACAGTTGTTAAGTGAATCACTGCAGCTGTTAAGGTTGTAACACGGTTATTAACTGAGTCTGGCTTCCCCAATGACTTTGCTTGTTAGAAGGTTGTCAAAGGTGATCACATGACCCTGGGACATGCAACCATCATAAATATAAACTGCCAAGCGTCTGAATTTTGGTCGCACAACCATTGGGATGCCACAACTGTGATAAGTCTCTTTTTTGAGTGTCGTTGTAACTTTGAACAGTCACTAAACAAAGTGTTGTAAGTCGAGGACTACCTGCATTACAGTATAAACCCAGCTCAGCTCTTTTTCTATGGGTTTCTGAGATTCTCCCAAAAAAAAATTCGGAGCAATGGTAAAATTGCTACAAGAGAAGACAGATATAAACACTAGCAATTCACTTAGATCAGGGGTTCTCAACCTTGGCAACTTTAAGACTTGTGGACTTCAACTCCCAGAATTCCTCAGCCAGCTTTGCTGGCTGAGGAATTCTGGGAGTTGAAGTCCACAAGTCTTAAAGTTGCCAAGGTTGAGAACCCCTGACTTAGATCTTGCAATCACATAGCCATATCACTCTCTTTCAAACAATTCCCCCACCATCATGGCTGAATCCTAACAAGATTGTACACAAATCTTGGCAGCAAACCTTCCTTATATAAAGAGAGCACAGATGGCAATTCCCAAAATACCAAATTTGATCTCAAATCTTACATAAAATGCTGACATCCTCCGGCGTTTGACTTGACAGGAGAAAAATTCCAGCTAGTTAGCCCTGAACACAAAGCAATGATACTAAAGCAAGAAAAAAGCATTTTATGGAGCTTCAGCTGGTGTTCTGGTCTTTATAAAATCAGGATTGGCAACCGGGTTTAACCCCAGCACAATTCCCGTCTACCCTTATTGTTAGCAGCTTTCCTCTCTTGTGACTCCTACAGGATTGTGTAATAGAAACAACGGTGTTGATAGAATTCCCTTCTGGCAAATCTAAGTAGTTAAGAAGAACACACACGTTTGTCTTCGTTTTGGAGTTCTGACTTTGGTAGGAGAGATTTGAAAAGAATGTTGTTCCGTTGTCTTTGTCCTCAAGAGAGTGAATGCATTGGAAAAAGATAACATTGGCCCTTCAGCCTTTTCAAAAGGCAAAAATACAGTGGTACCATCGTACTCAACTGCTTTGAAACTCATCAGATTTGGTACTCAACACATTCCGGTGTGAAAATTTTGACCCGGTACTCATTGTTTGTTTGGTACTCAACGCACAAGATAGAACTTGTCAGTATCGGCTGCCTCATGACTCACTACATTATTCCTTATGGGAAAAAATTGTTTGGTACTAATTTTTTTTTGGTACTCATTGCACTGCCCAGAACCAATTAACGAGGAGTATTAAGGTATCACTGTACATCACTATTGAAAATGAACTGTTTTATCAAGGCCTTCCCCAGTTATGCTGGGTCTGTAACTTCAGAATTCCCAGTATGCTTGAAGAATTCTACTGGATATGCTAACTGGGGATGCTAAGCAGAATAGGGCCAATATATCTGGAAACATCACATTGAGGGAAGCTGCAGTAGAAGGCACAAATCAAGCAATCTAGGTGTTATAATCCCACTAAGTTAAGAAGCCTTGTAAATTTAATGAATAATAATTCCAATAGCATGCAATTTAGACAGTAAATTCAAAGAAACAAACTGTTCTTCATAAATACGTCTTTTCTCAAGTATGCTATTCAAATCTTTTACTTTTTACTGCATTTCCAAACCATTTTTCTTCCTAGTTTGCAATTCTAAGGATAAATATTTTAAAGACTTACCGTGTGTTTGTTTACAAGGTGACCAAAACTGATGGCTCTCATCTCTATCTTCTGAGTTAAAAAGTTCTGCTTTTTCATACTCCAGATGGTGGCATCTCTCCTTCAAACTACAAACAGGATACTTGTTCCACTGGACAGCTATATCTTCTTTTACATAAAGGTAACAACACAGATGGATACATCTCTAGGGTGAGCAGCATTATATGGTGATACGCACTCCTGAACTACAACAATGCTTTTTGAAAGGTGAGTCTAAGAACCCATCCGTTCAGTATGGACGACTGAGAAAAAAAATTAAATAACTGATGGGCTGACTTAAAAGATTTTAGTACATGAATAATATATGTGACTATTGCAGAAAAGAAACAGTGGATCCAGGTTGTAGCCAAAAGTTTTAGCATGGTCATTAGGATAAACTTCTGAATTGCAAAAGGGGTAGAATTCTAGAATGAATTTCCTACTCATGGCACTGTTATTGGAGAAAATCAACAAGGTAGATTAAAGAAATGCCCAGTTGGAATAGATATATAATCATGGACTAGAGGTCATTTTTGTCTCAGGGTAGCTCACCAATGAAGTTGGGGGAGGAATTAAGGTGGTTAGGAGGTATTCTTGTTCCTGCAAGATCACTCTGTCTTGATAATTCACTGAGATTCCCGTCAACTTTTCATCCAATGATCCATGAATCCCAAAGTTTTAAAGGATTTTAATGGGAGTTTAAGTGCCAAAAATGAACATGTTTTTGACAGGAAGCAAAACAAATATGAAGAACAACGAAGTAATTCTGTACAATGTGTTGCCTTTTATAACAGCCTTCTGTCTTTTGAAAATGATTTTGTAGGTAGTTGCCTAAGAAACCACAACGTAGCTATGTCCTGGGCGAAATCTTTTCCTCAGTGTGAGTTGACAATGCTTTGTTCAGGATGACACCGTGAGTTGGAAGGAGGAAAAAAACTGAATTGATCCATTCTTGAAGCTGAAAAGGAGAGAAACATAATTAAATACAAAGGGACAAAAACATCCCACAGGTACACAAAGATAAACTGTTATATCATCTGGGTTTTGAAAATCTATTTACAGACCGCTTTGAAAAATAATTCTCACTGATCACTGGAAGCTGTTTTTTTTTTTCCAATGCTACATTTGGGGAGAAAAGCTATGGTAAATCTAGCCAGCATACTAAAACGCAGAGACACCACTCGGCCAACAAAAGTATGTATAGTCAAGGCCATGGTTCTCCCAGCTGCAATCTATGGTTGTAGAAGTTGGACCATAAGAAAGGCTGAGCATCAAAGAATGGAGGCCTTTGAACTATGGTGCTGGAGAAGACTCCTGCGAGTCCCCTGGACTGCAAGGCGATCCAACTGGTCAGTCCTAGAGGAGATCAATCCTGACTGCTCTCTAGAAGGCCAGATCCTGAAGTTGAAACTCAAGTCCTTTGGCCACCTAATGAGAAGGAAGGACTCACTGGAAGAAGGGGACGACAGTGAATGAGGTGGCTGGAGGGAGTCACTGAAGCAGTAGGCGTGAGCTTCAATGGACTCCAGAAGATGGTAGAGGACAGGAAAGCCTGGCGGAACGTTGCCCATGGGGTCGCAATGGGTCGGACACGACTAACAACAACAACACAATGGCTAAAGCAGGTTTTAAAGTCTAATACCATCAAATTATCAGAAGAAACAGACCTGATGAAAAGTTGAAGCAAAAGTTGTTGAGGGTAGAGCGGTCAGAAACAAGCCATTCCATTATATTACTATGTTCCTTTTATTATATTTCTCCAAACCTTTGAATAGTTTCATCATATGCTATATAAACTCACAATGGCTGGGTTTACACATTGCACTAAGTCATAATCTGACTCAGCATCTCATGTGAACTTAAGTCATTGAGAGTCAATTGGTCTCAATGCACTAATTCAGTGCAACACAGTTCTAAAAAAAAACATGGTTTATGACTTAACAAGTTGAATGAACAGCCAAATCAAATTTAATCAAGAAACTTAGTTAAGTAAGCGCCTCAAAATCTCAGGAGTCCAAGTCTATGCCCCAACAATTAATGCAACAGAGCTTGAAATAAAGGGTTTCAATGCCAGCACTGACAAAACTCTGAAGCAAGTGCCCGAAAAAGACATTATTTATATACTGGGTATGTATGCAATGCAAAGGTTGGCAGGCAAATAAAAGCAGGCATCACTGGCAGCTTTAGACCTGGGGAGAACAATGAAGCAGGCATTTGTTTGGTTCAATTTTGCCATGAAAATCAATTCCAAATCATGAATTCCTGGTTCAAACAGGACAAGTGTCCCTTATATACTTGGACCTCACCAAATAAACTGCACCATAATCAGATCAACTATACCCTGTGCAGCCATTGATGGTCTAGTTCTGTCCTAGCTGTCAAGACATATCCAGGTGCTGACTGCAGTTCAGATTATAAATTGTTGGTAAGATCAGATCAGAGTCAAATTATGCAGCATCAAAAAGGCAGCACCACCAAAGAAGTTTGACATCACAAAAATCCCTTCCATAATTTGCAATTGAGATGGAAAATGGGTTTGAACTGCTGGACACTGCTGGGAAGATGCCCAACGTACTGTGGCAACAAATCCAACCAACTATCATTAAAACAGCAGCTGAACACACACCATACAAGAAGCCAGAGGAAAAAATGCTAGTAACTCCTAGATCACAGCAATCCGCGGCTCCGGAGCCGCATGTGGCTCTTTGAGCCTTCTCCTGCGGCTCCGTCCTCCTCCGCCATTTGCAGAGAGAGAGACAGAGAGAGAGAGAGGCATTTGCGCTTCCCTTCTCTCTCTCTCTCTCTCTCTCTCTCTCTGTGTGTGTGTGTGTGTGTGTAAAAGAGAGTGGCCTCATGCTGTTCTCCGACAAGCTGACAAGCTTATTGGGCGGGGCTCCTGCCTTTGCTGTGTCTCCGCAGGAAGCAGCAGAAAGTAGCATCTCTCTCTCTCACACACACACACACACACACACAGAGAGAGAGAGAGAGAGAGAGAGAGAGAGAGAGAGAGAGAGAGAGAGAGAGAGAGAGAGAGAGAGAGAGAGAGAGAGAGAGGTGTCAGGCCAGCTGGCCAGGTGAGCAGAAAATTGGAGAGGGGAGGAGAGGGGGGAGGAAGAGAAAGAGAAAGAGAGGGAGAGAGGGGAGGGAAGGAGGGAGGGAGGGAGAGAGAACTCATACACAGCAGCCTCTGTTTCTTTTTAATTAAACTCTTCAATCAAGCCTCTTCCTCCGGTGTGCACGTGCGCGCGCACAAGTTTTGCGGCTCCCAGTGTTTTCTTCTCTGTGGGAAACGGGTCCAAGTGGCTCTTCGAGTGTTTAAGGTTGCTGACCCTTGTCCTAGATGAAACTATCAGAAATAGCTGAGTGAAGAAAAGCAGCCAAAGCAGCAAGCCAATGGGAGGAAGAAAGAAGACAGAATGCAGATTTTAAGAGAACAGTAAGGAAAAACAATGAAGCACTAGGACTAATGTATTAGTACATTAGGACTAATGTAGTAAGCAGCTAGAAGAGCACTGCATGAAGTGCCACACCATTTGTGCAAAAATCCATTTGTGCAGATCAAAAGTATCCAAAAATTGTTTACTGCTCATAAAAGCATCGTCACAAACAAGCAAGGGAAAGAGCTGTCTGACCAACAAGTTGTCAAGGGCAGATGGCGAGAATATAAAGAACAGCTGTATGCCAGCCCAGCCTCCTCAGGATGATGAGGAAAGGGAAGCAGAAATAGAAGCAGCCATCCTTCCGGAGGTTATTTGGGCAATGAGCCAACTGACAAATAACAAGGGACCAGACGTTGATACCATCCTCACAGAATTGTTGAGGCCATATCACCCACAACCATCACAGCCCTGTTCCAGAAAGTTTGGGAAATGAACATAGGGTCACAGGATTGGAAATGAACAGTGAATTTCATTCTATTGCTAAAAAGGGTGACTCCAAGGATTGTTCCAATTACCACAAAATTGTCCTCATTCCTCATCTTAGAAAGAAAAGGAAAAGAAAGAAGAAATAGGGATGACATGATACCGGTAGCAGTATTCCAGTATTTGAGAGGCTGCTGTAAAGAAGAGGGGGTCACGTTATTCTCCAAAACACCAGAGGGTAGGACAAGAAACAATGGTTGAAAACTGATCAAAGAGAGAAGTAACCTGGAATTAAGGAGAAACTTCCTAACAGTGAGGACAATTAACCAGTGGAACAGGTTTGCCTTCAGAAATAGTGGGTGCTCCATTACTGGATGTTTTTAAGAAGAGACTGGATAGTCACTTGTCTGTGATGGTATAGGTTCTCCTGCTTGAGCGGTGGACTGGACTAGAAGACCTCCAAGGTTCTGTTCTGTTCTACTCTACTCTATATTCAGATTCTCCTTAAGATCTGGCACCAGCCATCAAAAAGGAAGTACCAGATGATCAAGCTGGCTTCAGAATGGAGTCATAGCACTGGTGACCATATTGCAAATTCGTGCTGGATCATGGCAAAATCTCAAGAATATATATAAAAAATCTACATCTGCTTTAATGGCTACAAGAAAGCCTTTGATTGTATTGATAATGACAACTTATGGAAAGTCCTAGAAGCCAGAGGTGCCAACACATCTGTCCAACATGATGTAGTCATGCTGCCACAAATCAGGAAGCCACTGTACAAACACCATATGGAGATACTGGTTGGTTCATGCTAGAAAAATGAGTTTCGCAAGATTGCACTCTTTCACCTTCCTGATTCAATATGTATACCAAAGTGATCATGAGGAAGCTGGAACTTGAAGAATTAAAAATTGAAGTAAAGATTGGAGGAGCAACATCAACAATCCTTAATATGCTGATGACACAACTCTTCTCTCCGACACCTCCAATCGAAAGGATGAAAGAAGAAAGTAAGAAAGTTGGCCTGTTTCTGAACAATCAAAAGAGACCAAGCTCATGACCACTGCAAGGAATGGAAATATTTGAAATAACAATTGACAGTGAAGACATCAAATGCATGCAAGAATTTCCTAGGATTTCAGATTGATTGAAACAGCGAATGCCATCCAGAAATAAAGTGTTGAATCACACTGGGTCACACAGCAATGATAAGCATGAATAGAATATGGAAAGCCAAGGACATCAGCTTGGCAACTAAATGCGGATTAATCCACTTTATTATGTTTCCCATAGTTACCTATGGTTATGAAAGTTGGACCATGAAAAAATTGATTCACTTAAGCTGTGATGTTGAAGGCTCCTGCACATTGCCTGGGTAGTAAAGGTGACAAACAAGCAAGTACTGGAGCATATAAAACTAGATAAAGGCAAAATCATAAAATTCCATCTTACTTATTTTGGCTATGTCATGAGAACAAACTCATTAGAAAAGGCTCAAAGTGATCAACAATAAAAGGAAAAAAACAACACAGTGCCTAGACACCATCAAAACCAACACAAGCCACAACAAAAAATGACTGAAAGAAGGAGAAAATCAGAAGATGTGGAGTTGGTCCACAGAATTGCCAAGACACAACTGAAATTTAAAAAACAGATGATAGACAGTTCACAGTCTTGTATAAATCTGCCATAAAAAACTGCAGCCTCACCTCTGAAAATGGCAAATCATAGGCCATTAGATCTGCGTTGCAAATATCCACATAAACATTAGGTGGCAACGGTGATACAGAAAAGTGAAATTGTCATGTTAGGTCAGGAGTTCTTAACCTTTTTATGCTAGTGACCTCTTAAAGAACCTGGTGAAATCTAAGGGACCCCTATTTAATAAGGAATGTATTTAAATGCATAAATAAAATGCATGTGGACCATATTATACAGTACATCAATTATCCTCAAATACAGTTATCAAAATACATAAAAAATAACACGTATAACAGCAATATATCTATTACCCCATTAAATTAATAGCAATACCTTAATTTTAGGGTATAATTTTAGTCTGAGATTTAGGCATAAATCACTGTGCTGCTTATATAACTTATTGAATGAAAAGCTAAATTTTCATCAAAGGTTAATGAAAATGAAATGAAATCAACCTCACAGAAACGTAGGTTAAGAAACGCTGATCCAGGTGATAATCTGGATTAATGAAGCCTAGGTATGATACTGTAGCCCTATTGTATCAGAATATCACTTCTAAAGATGGATTGAACCAGTTTACACGGAAGCCAGATGTCATTTTATGTAGGTATATTATTAATATTCACTAGATCGTATTTCCTAGGGATTATATCATCACAACAAAGTGTATGCTGCTTTCACAAACACAGCAAACTGCACCTTTCTCCAGGTGTCTATAAAGTAGGCTTAAAAATGGAGAATGGATGGAAGGAGGCAGAAGGGACAATGCAATTACACTTCACTGTGGTCTCTGCATCCATCTAGTGATGGGTACTTAACACTGCAGCCTTGTTGTATTTAATGATATTTAAATTACCTTCTCAACCAGCCTTTTCAACCTTTTTACCCCAGATGACCTCTTGAAATAATTTTCAGGTCTCAAGCCTATATCTATAGCTTATAGCACATTACAGTGATCAGTAAAAAGGATATATAATAATCCAATAATAATTTATCAATGGTCTTTTGAAAAGAAAGTATTTTTCTGTGGAACTGTTTATTTTGGTCATCTTAGTCAATCCTTTTTGTTTGGTTCCCAGTCGCCCACAGAGAATATTATCTCAGCCCAAAAATAATGTTTCTTTTTTTTCCAATTACAACCTCTTGCAGGACCCTAGAGTTCAGCAGAAACCCAGCTGCGAAAGGCTGCTCTAACAACCCATCATTCTTCAAATTTCCTTTTATTTTACTGATCAACTGTTTAGTTCTATGTGATCCTTATACATACAATCTGATGTGCTCAAGACAACACATGTGATCACTCTAATCTAGGAGCTGCTTCCTAATTTACCCAAGGGTTCTTCTTGCATTCCACTTGTATTCAAAAACATGGACAGTAATTCAGAAAATCTCATCCTAAGAAATTCAGGTCCCAAATATAAGACCCTGTTAGTGCTCTTCATATCCTGCCTAGAAGAAAGCTGGCATTTGGGCAGTTGATAACATCTGTTTGACATTTTCTTTCCTCACAAGCTAAATAGGATCATGCTGGTTAGCCTCCATGCAATAACACTGTTGTGAACAAGAGGAGAAATCAAGAAGCGTACCAAAAGTAGATAGTGGCAAACCAATTTTGAACTGCTGCCAGAAGCCGACACAATTGTTTTTTAACGAATTTTATTGCTTTTTTTAAGTTCTTAAAGCAACATATTCAGGACACACCATGGTGTTGGGGTAATCAAACATCTTAAAACAAAACATATACATAATATAATCAATATGTCAAATATTCCCTCTTTTTCCCTCAAATAGCATAATATATTTAGAATATCCAATTCTAGCTTAAATTTATTCAACCTGAACCTGTTTTTAAGCTTCATCAATTTCTACCATAATCAAATTAACTTTAAATAAAAACATTTTCAATTCAAATATCTCTTCCACATATGTTCTACTTTCTTAATTTTATCAAAATCTTATTTGTTTCTTCTTCCATTACTCTCCCATATTTAGAATAAAATATTAATCTATCCTGTACCTATCAAACCTATCAATTGATCTATCTCTTTAAGCTAAAAAAATATCATACCTTAAAACATGTCATTCTATTAAACAAAATTCAAATCTCCAATTAATTATCATGACTAATAATGTCCATATCATCAGAAAATCATATCATCTTATTAAATTTCAATTAACTATTAGTTCACTTCAAATCTGAAACATCTCTTCAATTTTCGTCATTCCATTACATCATAATTTTCATAGAAATAAACCTAACATTCTAAAAGGAACATTCCTAGTATTCTAAATTGTCTTTAATCCCTTATATAGAAAGATATCTCATTTTTAAACAAAAATATTAATCTATCCTAGACACATCTAAATGTATGTATCTAATCTAATCCTTCACTTAATCAATCTCTTTGAATTAACAAATTAATATCAAACCTTAAATCATTTCAATCCTTTAAGTAAAGTTTAAATTTTACATGTTATAGGACAAACAAGTCATCTTATTTAATTAACATTCAATTAATTATTGATTCACTCCAACTCTAAGACATCTTTTTACTTCAAACTCAAAATCTCAGTCCTTACATCAGTCCATAGTTCTAGGTTGCCTTTAATCCAATTTAAGAAATTTTAAATTTCATTTTTCAATCTTATTCTAGCTTTCCTCTTTTGCCAGGTAGGTTTCCATAACAGGGCTTCCCTTCCAGATAATAGGTCTCTTTTTGTTGCTTGTAGTGCCACTTGATTCGATACTGACCATCTTGATCTCTGATTTATCCTCTGTTTCTCTTGTCCATAAAGCCTCATTGCTTCAGAAGTCCAAAGTTCGGTCTTTGCTTTTCCTGGTCTTGCTTGTATGGCAAAATAAGATTCTCTTTATCCTCAGTTAAAACCTCTTCTTGTATAATCTGTTTTGTAGAGTAGTCAAGTGTAGTCTGGGAGTCAGTTTTAAAGTAGAGATTCTGGCTCTTAGTTCTGTAGTAGCCTTTTTTATTGTAGTACATATTTCTTCCTTAGCCTCATAGATATTTTCCAGTATAAGTGTACAGTTTAAGTGTGATTGAGGCTTCTCCATTTTAGCAATAGTTGAAGAAGAGTCCTTTTCTTTTTTAGTGAAGGTTACAGTTGAACATTATCCACCCCCACAGATCACACAGCTAGCTCAAATTATCTTTTTTCTTGAAAAACAGTTTGAAGGCCAAAGCTCTCTCATCTCCAAATAAATAACAATCCAATATTAACTTTTGACCAGTAGGTGTCCTCAGTGACCTTAAAAAAACTTCTTCAAACACCAGTTTTTTTCCTCTTTTCTATCTTTTAAAGGGAGAATAGAAAAAGAAATACTCTGCCGATATAATACCGCTCCAAAAAAACACAAAAAACAGTTTTTTTCTACAGCACAATATAAGTAGGAATAGAGCATAGCCTTTAAATGAATATTTATTTGTTTTTTCTGTCCTTTTTGTAAAACGCGTTTGTTCCCACAATTACTAAAGTCGCTTTCTCCAGACGGGGAAATGATAGCACAAACAGCTTCTACAGGCAAAAACAGCAGGGGTATGGAGAGGTACAAAAGGGATCTCACTCGGATCATCCGCGGTGGGTCGTTAACACTTAGATGACGATGTGACTTTTGGCTGGTGCAGCAGGGTGATCGGCCATCTTACAGGTCGATCTTTGCTCCGTTGGCCCTAAGGAGAAGCTGGAGATTTGGGGGAAGCTGCCACCCTCCCCTATCTACCAGCCTGCCTCCTCCTCGGAGGTCACCCCTCCAGGGCAACTTTCAACCCCCTAGGGGGTCTACTGGCGAAGGAAACTCCGGACGGCCTGGAGAGAAGTTTCCAGGCGCGAGCGGCGTCGCCGCGTTCCAGAACCAGAAGTCCCTGAAGCCGACACAAATTTACAGAGTCGCCAGGAACTGAGCTGGAAAAGGGACTTTCCATTATCAACCAGTCTTGCTATCAGTCTTTATGTCTGTAAAGCTCAACATAAAAGTGAATTTACACTGCAACTACATAGTAGTGTCTAGAAGACTTAGCCAACAGCAAAAAACTAAGCAGGATTGCCCTTGGGTTAGTACATGTCAGCTTTTCAAGATATGCCAGAAACTAAGGGTGAACTGGATGGAGTGGACAAACTGACTTCTTTGATTAGAGAAAGGGCAATACCTATTATTTAGTGGTGGATGCAAAGCTCTAATGGACTTTTTGTGTAAAAATGAAAAAAATGGAGATGGTGATTTATGATTTTGGCAATTAGAAAGGACAGATTATAAAAAAGAAGAGAGTCAGGATGCAAGTTTAAAGAGAATAGCACTGTTGATACATGTCCTTCCACCTTACCCTCTTTTCCATTATATTCAGGCAACTCACTAGTTGTAAAGTCTGAATTTGCACAATGCATCAGGCCAGACTTTATTTAACCATCATTCATTGAATAAAGTACAATTGGCTATCTCTGTGTGACACACTACAGTATAAACCTGGCTGGATCAAAATTCAATATGTGGATCTACACAGCATACATAGATAAAATGTAGCAAATTTCATATTGGCTCCCAAGGAACAATCTTATCATTACTGTTGATCCTAGCATTGTTTATTGTTATCTCTTTTAGGTCAACCATCCCAAGAGGAAAAAAGGATAGTTGATACTCAAAACAAAACCTAGTATGTTATAGCCTTCGTTTGTTTTGCCATTGCTCTCATTTTTAATAAGCTGACTCAGAGTTGACTCAACATTCCAAAGCAGTCACATGAATCTGAGTATTCCACTTATAAATCCAAGATTTATGGAGTGTGACAACCATAACTGGAGAGGAAACAATGTTGGAAAGACAGGGGGGGGCACAGTAGACATATTTTGAATGTAGAACTTTAACAGCTGTTCCCAGATAGAAAATCAGCAGTGACTTCTATCACAGAAAGGCAGTCACAGGAGGAATCTTAACCAAAACAAACCAAGAGAGAATAAATGATATTATATGGTAAAGAATGAACTTTCCCCTGAAAGCTTCAGAGATCTTCGTTCACTTGCTCTTCATATTTAAAGATGCAAGAGGCATGACCAAAAACAGCTTCAGGACCCCTTATCTGGATGCCCTCTTTGGAAGCCTTTACTGCCAAAAGTACATGCTCTATTGCCATGAAGCAATGCTGTTTCACCCCACATTTGGCCCTTAGGGGCTTCAACTCTGAGGTATCTGTTCCATTTTTGATTATGAGTAGAGCAGAGCACAAGAACAGGACAGAATCGAATACTTTATTTTGCCAAGTGTGATTAGACACACAAGGAATTTGTCCCCAAGATGCAGAAGCTATCCATGTACATGCAAAGCCTCAAAATAATGATCACCACCACCATCATCATCATTTCAACAAGACGGAGTAGTAAAGAAGATAATAAGAAGGATAATGGTACTACTATAGCCATACTACATGGGTAAGTATGCATAGTCATTAAACAACACTGTGAAAATTAGGTGTTCAATAGAGTGATGGTCCGAGGAGGGAAAAACTGTCCCTGGGTCTAATTCTTTTCACCTTCAATGCCCTATAGTGCCATCCTGAGGGGAGGCGTTGGAAAAGTTTGTGTCCAGGATGTGAGGGGTCTACAGATATCATCATCATCATCATCATCAAGTTGGAAGGGACCCTGGAGGTCATCTAGTCCAACCTCCTGCTCAGCCCTCCTTCTGACTCACGGTCTTCTCTGAAAGACAGGCTGGCTGCAGTTATTCTTTCTGCAGTCCTGACTATCCGTTTATTTATTTGTTGAGTCTTTTTGTAAACAAAACAAATGTATGCTACATTTTTCTTTTATACGCAGCACATTTCCAAAAGAATCATGACAGGTTAGAACAGCTTCACAAAAAAGGGATTTGAGGGCAAGCTGAAGGACTTTACAAATTAATTACTCAGTCTTTATAAATTAATTAGACTGGGCTACGTTCAGCAACACTAGATACTTCGGACTTTTCAGCAGTGGCACATACGGCACTATGCAACAATAAAGCAACTGTTTAGAGAAACATATCTTTGTGTAGGATCCCTATCTATGTGGGCAAGGGAGGAGGGGCAGAAAGATGAAAAAGAAGCATCTTTATTAACTCAAGAAGAAAGACAATATTCCTAGCAATCCATCTGCCTCTCGGGGAGCCAAGAAAAATCTTTTTCCCAGTTATGAACCGCAAAAAGAAAAAAAAAAGAGTACCAGCAAATTCCCCCTTCCTAACATATACACATCGCACATGGCAAATTAAACATGCAAAATGACTGCCTCCTAGCAGAACAAGTCTAAAAGAACAAGAGTTCTGTTCATCTTTGCATCTGGTCGCCCAAGCTGATTTTGGCACCAAAATTGTTATTTGACAATCAAAAGGATGCTCGCTGGATTGTTGGCTGGTTGGCTCTTTCCTGCCCTCTGAATTTCAATCAAGTTTCACACTTCCTCTTTTACACAGAGCCACGGTCTGTTTGAGGAGACTGTGGCTTTGATGTAAGCACGGCAAAGCCCACACAAAATTGATCTGATATACAGAACTGGTTTGGTTATTTATTTTTAAAACACTCATACAGAACTTGAGTGAATTGTGCCCCACTTGCACACTCACAGGTTTTTGATTCCTTGGGGGCTCCACTGAGAACACACCATAGACCTAAACCAGGGTGTCAAACTGCTGGCCTGAGGGCCAGGTGCGTCATGCCGAAACTGTGCCCACCCCATTGCCGGCAATGGAAAAAAAGTCATGTCACGTGATGTTGCAAATTTGACACCCCTGACCTAAGCAGACTGTACAATTGGACAGCTGCAATTAAATCTTGAACTAACTCCTTCTTTAACAGGACATGAAATGCTACTGCTGGATTTAACTTTAGTTACTCAATTAAGCCAACTTTATGGGCTTTAAATTCTGAATCAGATCCTCACAGCACCCTAAATTTAAAAAGCAGTCCAAAATTAAGATTAATGAGGCTTAGCTTGTCCTGTGAATGCAGTAACTGATCTAATTTGCTTAAGTGAACAGGTTAATAGGATATTAGGCGTGCATTCTTTTGACTCTATAACGAAGCTATTGTCCCCATCCCCTTAATTTGATGGTTCGTGATCACACATTTATTAAATTGGTTTTACATCTGTGAATACATTTAACTGGCAACTGTATGGGGAGGAGATTACCTCCCACCCAATCTATGGCACACATTCTGATGGAAACAGTTCCTTGCAAACTGCTGTTTCCTCCAAGAAAGCATCCACCCTTGGCAGAAAATGCTTTACTCCTAAGGTAAATAAAAAAATCAGATATGGTAAATAAATGTTACTGGATCTCAGATACAGGGCACTGGATTAGCCTCTCCTTTTCACTTTTATTGTCAGTTTTCCTTAAAAGAAAGTAGCAATGTCTAAATGTAAAGACATGTCATTTTTTTTGTTGCAAAGGTTGAATACTGATGTATTATAAAACGAGAAGAGACAAATCTATATCTATTAGCTACGATCATTGGGGACTGCAATAAAAATAAAGCAGATCAATTATTTCCATTATTAATTCTGGTTTTCTTTCTTCTTTCTCCCTCAACACTTCCTACCTAAAAACAGGGCACTAAGATACTAAGCTACCATTGATCGCTAGGTAATGTACCAATCCATTTTGGATCTCTTGGCTTGTCTGCCCTTTTAGGATTTTTTAAATGAATGATTTATTGTTTTGGTATTTCTACAAACCTGTTTGATTAGAGCTGTGGTAGCCTATAGAGGAAAACAAAATCAGGAGTCTGGCAGCAACATTTCCAGCTAGTATATTCCATTAAAATATGTACAGTTTTTATTAAAATATACAAACTTTTCTGATTAAAATTTTTTACTAAGAGGCATAAGTTTCAAGTGGAATTTTAGGCAAAAGCTTATGCCTTTTAATCAAACGTGCTAATCAGAAATAGTGCTACCAGACTCTTCCTAATTCTAAACTTTAAATTTCCCTCTTGAAAAAGGATGGCATAATCCCAAGAAAGGTCATTCATTACCTAAGAAAACAGAGGAAGCTCTAAAGATATCTAATGGAAACATTGAGTAACAGAATCAGTAAGATTAAGTTCACATAAACGGGCTAATCCAAGTTAAGTAAACACAATGGCTGTGTTCACAAACATGTCTCCCTCAAACCATTATAATTGCAAAATGTGAAGAGCTGGCTCACACAATATTATGCTGTTGACATTTTCCACTACACAATCACACACAAGCATCCTAATTCATTTTACCTTATTAATAACATGTCCACATGGTATCTGGCTTACCAAGGAGGAATTTTGCCCATAGTCCAGTGATGCTTTCAAAACTGCTCAGTGGAACATTAGCTGCAGGATTCTACAGTGCCTGCTTGGGATCCACAGATCGTTTAATCCAACTTGGATAAATCCACAGATCTCTTAATTTTTCTCCCTGTGCATCTGATGATTCTGATTTTAGAACTGGGCTTTTATTCTTATACACTTCATTCCAATGGATTAAGATGTCGGTTTCTAAGCAATTTAACACATTAAAGATTGTGGTTTCCTCTGCTGTGGGAGTGCCCACAGCATCTGCGTAAACAGCAGAGAAAGATGCACAGAACATTCTATTCCTAATACCGGTAGGTAAATTCCGCTTCTACTTACATGACTAAGTTCTCAGTTATCCCATACCGGGCCTCTGTGCTTTGCCCTACTTCCTTAAAGGACAGGCCAGTAAGTTAACAACTTCAGCTGTTTTGTTTTTTAAAGGCAGAATAAGACCCTTATCACCAACAGCTACATAACAGGGTGAAATCTACTGCCGAAGACTTTTACCTCTGTGGATGAAAAAGAAGAAAATACTTTGTAGCCTCTCTGCACAAAACTGATGGTAAACTCTTTATCTAATATATCCAGAACAGAACTCACTGGACTTCTAAGGCTACGTATTTATTTACGTTTAATAAACTCTCACACACAATTAAAATGCCATAAAACATCCTGTTGAAAACCAGGCAGAAACAACAGAGTAGAAAATATAAAACGGCTCACAGCTTGAATTATGAGAATTCCCCTCATTCCTCTGGAAATAACTGTTTTGGGAATTTTTCTGAAGACCAGCAGAGAGGAACCTAGCCTGATCTCCCTTGGAGCTTCACTGAATTGCTAATATGCTCAGAAGGAAAGCTTCCAGGAACCCAATGGCAACTAAGGTAAAACAGGAGATATTTCTTTTACTTTTCAGTTTAGCATTAGTTTCTTGTCTCTCATTTCCCCTCCATTCTCCCCCCCCAACTCATTAATGAAGATTTTTGGCATGTAAGGAACAAGGCAGTAGATCGATGCTAAAGATTATCATCCCAATGGCACTGAAAAGCCTCAATTGAGGTCTGCAGTTTGAATATCTGCTTCAGCAGGAAGACTAAGGAGAGGAATTTCTGAATTCTCCAGATGTTAGCTTTAAGGAGAGAGTGGCTTTTCAATCATTCTGTGGCCTGGCTCTTTCATCCTGCCCCAACCTCTGTGCCCTCCAGATGTGTGGACTTCAGGACCCAGAGCCCCTAGACTGCATTGTTTTACTGCAAATTGCAACCAATTTAGTGCAATTGCTTGGGAATCCAACCAATAAGTCTAATGTTACAGAACCTTTTTCAGACGTGATACTTAACAAATGTATCGTTTGCTATACAAATGAAAGTTGGTATTATCTATGCCAGGGGTGTCAAACTGCCAAGCCATAGGCTGGACGCATCACGAGGAAACCGCACCCATTCCATTGCGGGTAACGGGGAAAACATTCCAATATGTTGTGTGACATCATGTTACATCGCGAGTTTGACATGTCTGATCTATGCTGATCTACATACAGTTGGTTTTCTGTGATTGACACTGCTGTGTGATCAAGTTCTTTACTTCCCTGTGTTTAAGAAATTATTTGGCTACTAAACCAAACTTTAAAAGAGAAAATTATGTCACCTTTTAGATGTCGTGATTTACAAGGCACAGGGTTGCACTGACAGCTTTCCAAATAACCACAGCTGGAGCCTTCATCTTCAGTGTAATGTGCAAATCTTACTGTGGCAGGCACTTGTTAAACATAAACATTTTTTGGTGAAAGCTTTCTTAATATAGATCAGCGGTTCTCAACCTATAGGTCGCGACCCCATTTGGGGTCGAATGACCGTTTCGCGGGGGTCACCGGACACCGCAGTCCGCCATTTTTTTGCCGTTTCCCCTTGGCCGTCGCGCGCACACCACGCATGCGTGGTTTGGCCCGTCGCGCGCGCATCGCGCATGTGCGGTTTGGGCCGTCGCGTCGGGCATGCGCGGTTCGGGCCATCGCGTCGCACATGTGCGGTTCGGGCCGTCGCGCCGCGCATGCGCGGTTCGGGCCGTCGCGCGCGTCGCACATGCGTGGTTCGGGTCGTCACGCCGCACATGCGCGGTTTGGGCCATCGCGCGTGCTGCGCAAGCGCGGTTCGGGCCGTCGCGCCGCGCATGCATGGTTCGGGTTGTCGCGCACGCCGCGCATGCGCGGTTCGGCCCATCGCACCGCACATGCCCAGTTCGGCCCGTCGCGCCACGCGGGCACAGGTGGGGTCTCGGCCTGAAAAAGGTTGAGAACCACTGATATAGATGAGCTATACCAGTGATGGTGAACCTTTTAGAGACCAAGTGCCCAAACTGCAATCCAAAACCCACTTATGTATCACTGGGTGCCAGATGGGTGTGGCCCATTGGGTGGGCGTGGCTGCGGTGGTAACAGCAGACTGGGTGGGACTAAAAAGTTCAATCAATCAATCAAACTTTGCAAGATCTTTTTTTTCCGTGAGAAGTTGAAATTGATTGAACCTCTTCTCCTTTTTTTGCTCAGGGCTGCGGAGGCCTAAAGCAAAAAGGTTTTATAAAACCCAGCTAAAGGCCTAGGACTGGGGCGACGGTGCGCGTGCCCACAGAGAGCGTTCTGTGTGCCACCTGTGGCATGCGTGCCATAGGGTTGCCACCACGGGCCTACAGTCTAGAGCAGGGGTGTCAAACTGCCAGCCCATGGACCGGATGCGTTACGCCAAAACTGCCCCCACCCCATTGGGGAAAAAGTCACGATACGTCGCGACACATCACATGACCTGGCGAGTTTGACACCCCTAGTCTAGAGAAAAAAGCACATGCATTGAAAATCATTAGAATTATCCTAGTAGCAAAATTAACATGTTTTTGTATTTTCTGCTGTAAGGAACCTACTGGAGTTGTGGTGAGGGATATTTGAAAATGAAGGGCTAATTAGCTGGACAGCAAACGTCCAAACATCACAAAATGGCAGCAAAAGGATCTCCTTAAAGCCATCTTGTCATTGGATTTTTGCATCAGGTCCTCCTACAAGAGATAACCTGTCTATTAACTCCCAGTGTTGTCAGGGAGGCACTCATATTGCACAAGCAAGAAAGTTATGTTTCCTCCAGGTAAACCAAGGTATTGTAACAGCTCTCCTGAATTTGAGAGGAACTCCTGCTGACTTCCTATTTACACCCATGATGTTTTCTTGAAAAAACAACAGAAGTTATTTGTCACTGTCTTCTTCCAGGATATGTTCTGACTTCACATGCTAGACTACAGCCCAGGGGTTTTGACAGCCTATCCTCTTGATAGTTAACACTCTCCTAACCTGCTTAGTGTTAACGAAGTTGGGAGGCCTTGCCACCTGGTGACCTTCTGGATACATCCATGATACTTTCTTACAAACAACACAAACTGCTTTGCTGCCTTGATCCAGGAAGGCCTTCCCCTCCACCCCCACCATGATCTCCAAGTGGTCTTCCATCCCAATGCAACACAAGCTCAACTCTTGTTTAACTTTTTCAAGATCAGCCGGTCACCTGGCTGTGGTGCCCCCTAGTTCCCAAGCCATATTATTCCATTTTCAGTGCTGCCCATCTCCCCCTACAACAGTGGTTCTCAACCTTTTTAATGCCGCGACCCCCCAACCGGTCGTAAGTCGAGGACTACCCAACCGGTTGTAAGTTGAGGACCCCAACCGGTCATAAGTCGAGGACTTTCACTGCCCGGGAGCGCCACGCATGCGTGGTGCCGCCCCCTGCGCCGGCCGAGGCATAGCAGGCAAGAGGCAGCAATGGCGCAGGGCGACCACCGGCTGGGCCACCAGCTGGCCCAGCCCAAGGGAGGTAAGGCACCCGCCGGGCCCCACGCGCGCCAGCAACCCTCCCTGCACCCACCGGCCTCCCACCTCCCACCCTTGGCCCTCTTTTACTTACATATTTAGTAGTTGCTCAGCAGGGAGGGGTGGAAACTTCCAGACAGTTCGCCTTCGCTGCAGACAACTTGCAGCACCGTTTGCAGACTGGGACTTTTGGCGGGCTCAGCAGGGCAGAGACAGCCTGGACAATTCCTATTGGCTTTTGAAAGCCAATAGAATTAGACTCTATTCAAGAGAGTCTATTCTATTGGCTTTCAAAAGCCAATAGAATAAGAGGGAGTAGCACAGCTAAGGAAAAGGGGGGTAAAAATGGCGGACTGCGTTGTTTGGCGACCCCCGTGAAATGGTTGTTCGACTCCAAATGGGGTCGCGACCCACAGGTTGAGAACCGCTGCCCTACAAGGTGTCTCTGGGCAGCTTGCAAGTTACAAAACAACTAAAAAAATAGTTTTAATTGTGCAACTACCCAGATTAAATTATTATTATTATTAAAAACTGTACAGGTAGTCCTCAACTTACAGCAGTTCATTTAGTGACCCCCCAAAGTTAAAACAGCACTGAAAAGAGTGACTTGCGACCATTTTTTCCAGTTAACGCTCGCAGCATCACCCGACCAAAATTCAGACTGGTTCATACTTATGACCGTTGCCACGTCCTGGGGTCATGTGATCACTTTTTGCAACCTTCTGACCAGCAAAGTCCATGGGGAAGCCAGATCCACTTCACAACCAGGTTACCGACTTATCAACTGCAGTGATTCACTGAGCGGTGGCAAGGAAGGCCATAAAATGGGGCAACGCTCACTTACCAAATGCCTCAGCTTAACAACATAAATTTGGGGCTCAACTCTGGTCATACGCTGAGGGTTACCGGTACTAAAACTCTAGTACAGTGTTTCTCAACCTTGACAATTATAAGGCATGTGGACTTCAACTCCCAGAATTCCACAGCCAGCATTGCTGGCTGTGGAATTCTGGGAGTTGAAGTCCACATGCCTTAAAATTGTCAAGGTTGAGAAACACTGCCAGGCAGAAGTCTGGCAGGTGCAGCTGCCCCCAACATCACCAGCCAGCCCTACACACCCTTGCCCTGTGGAATTGCAACCTGTCCTACAACTGTAAACAGAAAAGAAAGGGCCAAGTGTTCTGACGGGGGGGGGAGCTCTCTTCCTTCCCCCTGGCGCCCTGAAGGGCTGCGGCTTATGGGTCCGTGACTCCGGCCTTCCTAGAGGCCTGCGCAGGCGAGGGAGGCTGCTTCTCAGCGTCCTACAGCGAGGCTGACCTCGGGAACCCGCCGAGGCCAATTTTATCCCTTCGAAAAGCCGGAAGTTTTTTCGCCTCAGCCGCGGATCAAAAAAGGCCTGAGGGGAAATTAACGAGGGAAAACTGAGCGGGGGGAGGAAGGGGGGATAAGAGAGCTGGGCGCCTTTCCGCCAGCCAATCAGAAGCCCGCCTTGCAAGGGCGCGCGGACGAGTGGGCGGGGGGAGGAAGCACGAGGCCGAGGGAGGCGGGGGGAGGGAGACGAGCGGGAAGGGGCGCGGAGAGGGCGGCGCGAGGCCCAGCCGCGTGACGAGGGCAGCCGGCGGCACGAGGCCGGACCACAACAAACCCTGGGAAGGGAGGGGCGAGGCCCGGAGAGAAGCGCGCTAAGGGGAGGGGGCTTACTCGGGAGAAGTCGATTGGCTCGGCCGCTGGGGGAGGGGCGGGGCCGGCCCGCCGCTGGTTGGCTCGAGCCGCGTTTCTATTGGCTGCGGGGGCGGGGCCTGGAGTCATGATCCGGAGCGGGGGGGGGAGAGAGAAGAGGAGGAACCCGGCTGTCAAAACAAACCTCGCGCGGCGCCGGAGACGCGGCTCTTCCCGGGACCGGCACGCACGCCCTCCTCGGAGCCCTTGCAAGGCGATCCCCTGAGCCCCGCAGCGTCCCGGTCACCCGTGCAAATCCTGCGTGGGCTTGGCTTGGCTAGTCTTGGAGGAACGCGCCTCCAATGCCCGGAAACAGGCTGGCTAGTACCCCAAGGACTTGGCTCCACCCCAGCTAAACCACAAATCGTGGTTTAGCAGCCCCCACGCAGAGGGGGCTCCACAGGCTAAGCCTCCAACTGCCAAACTTCCTTTAGACTTGCTTTCCTCCTGGAAAGCAACTCTGGCTTGCCACGAAAATGCCCCATTTTTGCCAGCCCCAAACAAGGTTTCCCTGCCAAGGCACACAAGCCCTTGAGCCAGCATCCCACATCACAGGGATGACTCATAGAGGGACAAATAAGCCCCCTTCCAACCAAACAACTTCAGGAACAGGGCTGCTCGCCTCTCTGCAAAAATAAACACAAATGCCTAAATATATGGGATACCTCAGGCGGAGTTCTCCAAGAAGTATGAAAATGCAAACGACGGAGTTAAACGCAGTTAGAAAAAAAAAAGATGTGAAGCAGGTATGTGAATACCGATAAAAGGAGAACATTTGCAGCTCAGGGTTGAAATGAGGGGTCCTTGGTGCTCTCTGAGCTCGGTGGTTTCCTTGCAGACGTTGCATAATGCCATCCATGCTAGTTAGCAGCGGGGTTTGCTTGCCATTTATATTCTGCTGGCTTGCCCTGTCAGAATTGGTGAGGATGGTCTTGATGGTTCTTTGGTCAGGCTGTTTACTCCAGAAGCGGTGAACGCTCCAACACTGGAAGTTTTTAAGAAGAGACTGGACAACCATTTGTCCGAAATGGTCTAGGATTTCCTGCCTGAGCAGGGGGTTGGACTAGATGACCTCCAAGGTCCCTTCCAACTTTATTATTATTGTTGTTATTATTCATTACCAATCAAGGGACTGCCAAACAAGTCTACAGTAAATAGCCCAACCAAAGAATATCCAAGACCACTCCCACCAATACGGACAGGGCAAGCTAGTAAAATATAAATTGAGGATGTTATCTAGTTGGGTCATGAACCGTCTGCAATAAAACCAAGGGCCCCACAGTCCTCCTCCTCCTCCTCCTCCTCTTCCCCCTCCTCTCCCCAAACCCCCCTCTCTTCTAGCACTGTTGTTACCTAGTTGGGTCACGAAACATCTGCAAGAAAACAACCAAGCTCAGAGAGCACCAAGGACCCCTCACGTATGTGTGTATATAGCCTAGAAAGACTAGATTGGGGACAGATCACCCTGGAGAAGATATAATATGGTTAATGATATCTGTAAAAATGCGACTCCTGGGCATAATTTACGACCACCAGGAGATTCCAAACAGGAAAATGCTTTAATAAAACTGAGCTTTCGTTGAGAACTTCCAACATCGTCAGGGTTAACTGGCTTTTAACCCTGATGATGTTGGAAGTTCCCAACGAAAGCTCGGTTTTATTAAAGCATTTTCCTGTTTGGAATCTCCTGGTGGTCGTAAATATATATATATATAAACACTTTCTCATCTAGCTAAAAAAGAAAGGGCCAGGCTGTGGGTTCTACGATGCAATGCTTGCTTGCCCTTGAAATCAGCACCTCCTCTGCCAACAGAATCAGGAAACACCCTATCCAAGGACATGGTCTGAGAAATTTACTACGTCTTTGCAGGAATCTGAGATTCGCATTATGTTCTAAATGGCGGCAGTTCCCTTAATGCACTGCTTTGCAACCATCCACACAACCCTGCTTAACACGCAGATATAGCCTACGTGCTTTTTGGGATGTCTGTCTTTGGAGAATTCGCACAGGCACCCAAAAACAACCTAATTCTTAGTTGCATTCCCTACCACGGTGAGATGCTCAGTACATCTCTGAACATCGCTGCTGCTTGTGACAAACCTGAGTGGTAAAATCTTCAGCCAGGAGCACATCCTATAATTTCACTCCAAACTGAATTGGAATGGATCAGATCGGATTCCTGGGATCGATTCAAACCCCCCCCCCCAAAAGCAAGCTTCTTTTGCCATCAAAACCCTGCATTCCGAAATAAAATCCCTCACGCAAATTCCATGACGTATGTGCTCCGTTAAGTTCTGCTCTTTTAATCCAGGCACAGCTACAGACCAGCTTTTTATGCAGAATGCAATTACCGTTCCTCCTTTCTTACATAAGCATGCACCGCACCAACTTGCAGCTAGTGGAACATGGTAGAAGACAACGTGACCACAAGGAGTTGTGATCGTGCATCTTGTCGTCCCAATTTAAGACGCGTCCCTCTAGGGACCACATCCATGGGGATAAATGGAGGGGTTCTCTCTCTAAAGCAGCCTGTGTGCTTTGACTTGGCCTCTCAAGCTTTACCAGGTCACATTTAACACAACTACAGGACATTTAAGCTGCTGGATAATTCCCTTTAGTTTTGCTTTTAAGAATCGAGGTGAGGTAGTTATTTCCATTCATCTACAGAACTGGATTTACCAGACCGGCCCACAGTTAACTCTCTCAGTGAGTCAGTAGTTGTGTTGCAAAACTAATCCTAACAAATCAAGAATGCCTCTGATGTGGAAGGCAACATGAATTCCATTTGCATTTGTCTTCTCAAGTTCAGGCCGATCACTTCATCCGAAAACAAATACCTCCACTCTCAAGATTATTCTGGACCCAAGTCTCAAAACCACCCATCCCTAACGAAGCGCCTTCCAAATTTCCTGAGAATTACGAGAGTCGGTTTACCTCAGCAAAACACCAAACGCAGAAGAACATTCTAGAACACGGGTTCCCCCAATACGTTCTCGGCTGCACAAAAGTTCTGGCACCTTCTCTTGTTACTGTCACGTTAGACGCAAATAAAGATTTGTCCTTGTTAGCTGGTTTGTAATGCTCGGTAGCACCCTTCTTACGGGAAGGGAATTATCTGAGGTGGATGAAAAATTAGAAGCTGAATCAGGGGTTTCGAAGGGTGTTTTCCAAAGCTATAAACGTCCAGAATATATTTGGTTTTAACCATCTTGAAGTCAGTTTCAAGATTATTATGAATGCAGCCGCATGCAGCTCTCTCTTCATCCTAAATACGTTCACCAGCTTTTATGACTACATGCTTTCTTATCTTCGCTCCGATACGCAGAAACCTAAAATTAATTCCAATTCCTTTTAAGGAAAATGAGGATGGGAAGATCCAGGGCTAAAATTGAGGGATCGGTTTAAGACGTGATTTCTCCCAAAAAAATAATAAATCAATTTTTCTTCTCTATTGGGGAAAAAAAAAACCAGAAAAGCATCTTTCTGACTTTTAAAAAAAATCAATAGGCTGATTTTTTTTCACTGTTCCTTTTAATGATACGCAATTACCTACTAGCACTTTTAAGGAGCCAAATACCTCAGAATACTTATAAGTAACTATTTGTTAAAAGTGAATGATGTAGTAGACGCATAGAGCAATTCCAGGGACGCATGTGTATAAATATAATAAAGGTTGTGTCATAATTACAAGCAAAGAGGGAGTAAAAAATTGAATAAGGTACTTTACTTCCTGCCTTCCTCAACCCTTTTCTCTCAATTAGATATAAACCCAGAAGACGTATTATCTCTGGCTTGTTACTATACACAAGTCTTTGGGCCGTCCATATCCAAGAAATCTCACAGGGAAAAGCTATAAGCTACGGGAGCTGTAAAACTGCAGAGTAAAACCCAAGTCAACAAGGAAGAAACATGTTTAAGCATACGCAAAGCTGGAAAAAGAATGGAACAACTACAGTATCTGTTTACATTGGCCTTGAGTCAGTCACTCTGACATTAACCCTGACCCATTATATCGGTGTTCATAAAGTAGTCCTCGACTTATAAACGTTTGTTTAGTGGCTGTTTGAAGTTGCAACGGCACTAAAAAAAAAAACCGGACTTAGGACCGTTTTTCACATTTACGACCGTTGTAGCCTCCCCAGGGTTACGGGATCAAAATTCAGAGGCTTGGCAACTGGCATGTACTTATGATGGTTGCCGTGTCCCCAGGGGTCACGTAATCCCCTTTTGCCAAGTTCCGACAAGCAAAGTCAATGGGGAAGCCGGATCCACTTTAACAACCGGTTACTAACTGAACAATTGCAGCAATTTATTTTGCCCTGTGGCCAGAAAGGTCGTAAAAATGGGGCAAAGCTCATTTAATAACTGTCCTGCTTAGCCACGGATATTTTGGGCTCAACTGTGGTGGTAAGTAGAGGACAACTTGCATGTTGTTTCTTTGTTATTACTCTGAATTTATTTTGCCCTGTTATTAATTATTGCTTCTGTTAACCCCTGCAGCCTGGGAGGAACAGAGGGACTCCCAATCTGATCACGAATAAAAATAACATCTGCAGTTCTGCCCCCCACCATATCCTTCCTCCCTTCTGCATTTGCAGTTAACTGATTCCTTCCCTTTCCAGCGTGAATAACTCACAATACGTCTTTCTGAAACTCCAGACTGGACCGACAGCAATGGAAATCCTTTCTTATGTCAGAAGCCTAACGGGGACCTCAATCCACTCTGCCAAAGGGAGACACTCCCAACCTCATCATCAAAGCCCCTAAACAGCCAGGCAGGGCAACCATGGGGGGGGCAAGGAACTCACATCTAGCCCTCAACTTTTCCTTTCCCCCCCCCCACAAGCAACACTGCAGAGCCAGCGGACAGCCCTGTCTCAATGCAGCAGCTGACCTGACCTGACACTTTTAACACTTCGCACATCCAGCACCCACACACACACATACAGAGAGGAAAAAGGGGGGGAGGTTAAGACAGTTCTCTTTTGCATTTCAGAGCTGGTGGGGGGGGAAGGGATTTCAACAAGAGCTGCCCCCCTCCCTCTCTGCCCCAACCTGCTAGAGCCGGAAGGAAGCTGTCAAAGCTGGCCAGTCCTTGTGCTGGGGCAAAGGTAGGGAAAATTTGCACCTGCCTTTTCAAGCTCTTTTCTTTGCTTGGAAGGAAGCCAAAATGAATCAGCCTTCCTGCCCGTTTCTTAAGCCGCCATCACCTCCAGCTGGGTCTGCTCTTCAACTCTGCCGGAGGAGGAGGAGGAGGAGGAGGAGGAGGAGGAGGAGGAGGAGGAGGAGGAGGAGGAGGAGGAGGAGGAGGAGGAGGAGGAGGAGGAGGAGAGTGTCCTGGGGCTGAAGATGGAGGAGAAGAACATTCTGGCGACTTTCTTCTTTTAAGTCACAATATTCCCAATTCAGCGCCTCTGCTGGGCACTGGCTAGCCACCCGAGTTTCTCCTCCCCCCCTCCCGTTTCCTAGCTTAAGAAACACTCCCAGCTCCAACACTCCTAAATCCTCCCAATCCAAACCGCCGGCCGGCCAGCCCTGGCCTACCTCGCAGGGTCGTCGTTGCGGGGAAAGCCAGCCAAGGCAATTCCCGGCAAAGGCGCCTTACACACACACACACACACACACAGAGAGAGAGAGAGAGAGAGAGAGAGAGAGAGAGAGAGAGAGAGAGAGAGAGAGAGAGAGAGAGAGAGAGAGAGAGAGAGAGAGAGAGAGAGACCCCGCGCTTAAGCCTCTTATGTAAAAAGGCGAGGATTATGCAAAGGGACAGACTTCTTTCTCCCTCCCTCCTCCGCACGCCCCACTCCCACCCCCGCCGCCGCCCAGTTGCTCTGACCACTAGCCGTCACATCCTGCAACTTTGCCGTGGCGGACGCCCTCCCACCCATCTTGCAAACCCCTCAGTCGCGGCGCTTTACCTACGGCCGCTCCGATCCTTTTTCCTTTCCTTTTTTTTTTTTTTTTTGGTGGTACCCAAAGCAAAAAAAAAAAACACACACACACACAAATCCGCCCGTGGGAAAATTAGGAAAAGGGGGGGGGAGAGAAAACATATATATACAGTCGTCATCATGTCCTTGGAAGGCGTCCAAACCGGAGGCCGGATCTCTGAGGCTCCCGGGCACCTGAAGCGGCCGGGAAGAGCGCCACGCCGAGCCGTTCCCGGCGTCCGGAGGAGCAAACACTCCGGCGAGGAGGAGGAGGAGGAAGAAGAGGAAGAGGAGGAGGAGGAGGAGGAAGAAGGAAGAGGAGGAGGAGAAGGAGGAAGAAGAGGAAAAAGAGAAAAAGGAGGACGAAGAGGAAAAAGGAGGAGGAAAGAGAGAAGAGGAGGAGGAAGAAGAAGAAGAGAAAGAGGAGGAAGAGGAAAAAGGAGGAGGAAAAGGGGGAAGAGGAGGAAGAAGAGAAAAGAGGAGGAAGAGGAAGAAGAGGAGGAAAGAGAGGAGGAAGAAGAAGAAGAGGAAGGAAGAGGAGGAAGAGAAAAAAGGAGGAAGAGGAGGAAGAGGAAAAAGAGGAAGAGGAGGGAAAAGGAGAAAGAGGAAGAAGAGGAGAAAAAGAGAACAGGAGGAGGAGGAAGAAGAAAGAACAGGAGGAGGAGGAAGAAGAAGAAGAGGAGGAAAAAGGGGAAGAGGAGGAAGAGAAAAAAGGAGGAAGAGGAGGAAGAAGAGGAAGAAAAAGGAGGAAGAAGAGGAGGAGGAGAAAGAATGGCAGCCTCGACCTGCCCCGTCTCCCCGTCTCTCCCCCCCCTCCCAGCCCCAGCCCGGCCGAAGTCTCCCCCACAGACGTCAGACTCGCCCCCCTCCCCCGGACTGGCTGCGGAGGATGGGCTCCGGGGCGGTGCAAGGCAAAAGACTGCGGGCGGGCGGGCGGGCTTAGGCTCGGGGTCTCCGCCGGGCGGGTGTTTCCCTCCGGGGCGTCGGACAAGAAGGTGGGATCGGAGGCTGGCGAGCGCTTTTTTTTTTTTTTTTTTTTTGCTCCTCGCCCGCCGCCGCCGCCGCCGCTCCTCCTCCTCCTCGTCGCCTGTTTACCTCGAGTTTGAATTTTATCTGCGCAACATTAGCTGGAATGCGGACATCAGAGGCGGGGTGGAAGCGAGCGAGCCGAGCGACGCGCACGCAGCCCCGGAGCTCCCGCCGAGACGCGGAGCCAAGCGGGGCAGCCGCCGCTCCGCCGCCGCCTCCACAGGGCGCACTCGCTTCGCCCAGCCGGGCTAGGGAAGACCCTCCGGCCGAGGAGAGACACCGTCCCCCATACACCCACACACCCACACACCCACACCCACACACTCCTGCCCCGGCTTCCCGGCCAGCGACCCATCCAAACAGAGCTCCGGTCTTTCCGATCTGGGGGCAACCGGGTTTCCAAAGCACAACATCCCCCCCCACGCCACCCACGCCACCCGCCCCCCACGCGCCCACCCAATGCCCACTCCGAAGCATCCCACGAGAAGTAACCACTTACCTCCATTCCCACGACACGCCTGCTTTGCCTTCCCGGGAGAAGAAGAAGTGGCGTGTCCTGAAATCGCAGCCGTCCCCCCTCCCTCCTCCACCGAGGGGGGGGTGTATCGTGTTCCGGGATCCCCCCAAATCTTCTCCGCGGCTTTCTTGTCTCCCCCAACCCCCCACCCCACCCCACCCAAAGAAACCCGGGTGGGTGGGAGGGAGGGAAGGAAGGAGGGAGACCCGGGTGGAAACAGGTGCAATTCCCACGCAGGCTGCGCTGCGCCAGTCCTTGGCCAGGCTGGAGAGGAGGGATCGCGGAGAAGGCGGGCGGGGAGGGGGGTGTCCGAAAGTTGGGGAGGGGGTCTCCTTCTCCTGCCCCCCCTCCTCCTCCCGCTTTGCCGCCTCTGCTGCGCTGCTTGCCCGGCCAGGAGCCGAAAGGCGAGCCGCTCGTCCCGAAGTTCCAGCGCGGCTCTCCGCCCGCGCACCGCGCTGCGCTCCGCCAATGCTCGCTTCTCGCTACAATGTTGTTTCATTATATCGTGGCCATCATGTGACGCCCGGAGGCCTCGCTATGGAAACTTCGGGGACTCCCACGTGACTCCGCGGCGGCGGCGGCGGCGGCAGGCGGCGGAGAAGCGAAAGAGAAGCCGGGAGGAGAGACGCGGGTTCCGGAGATCCGCCGCCGCCGCCGCTGCGGGACACCCCCCACCACCACCACCACGAAAGGGACACCGCCCCCTCCCCATCCCGTCCTGTAGCTCTTTGCAGCGAGCCCGTCTGGCCCAGTCAGGGCGATTCTTCATCGTGGTTTTGCCTTAATTTAATCTTTAATCTCGTATATATTGCGTCGTCCGTATATATATATTTTGGATAGATAGAGAGAGAGAGAGATTATATATATATATATATAGAGAGAGAGAGAGAGAGATTATATAGATAGAGATAGAGAGAGAGAGAGAGAGAGAGAGAGTTTATATATATATATATATATAGAAAGAGAGAGAGATTATATATATATATAGAGAGAGAGATTTTATATATATATATATATATAGAGAGAGAGAGAGAGAGAGAGATTATATATATATATAGAGAGAGAGATGATATAGATAGATAGATAAATAGACAGACAGACAGATAATCTTTAACCTCTTATATATTGCATTGTCGATATATTTTCTGATAGATGATTAGACAGATAGATTGATTAGATAGATAAATAGATATAGATGAGATAGGTAGATAGATATTCAGACAGACAGACAAATAGATAATCTTTAACCTCTTATATATTGCATTGTCGGTATATTTTTTGATAGATAGATGATTAGACAGATAGATTGATTAGATAGATAAATAGATAAATAGATATAGATAGATGAGATAGGTAGATAGATAGACAGACAGACAAATAGATAATCTTTAACCTCATATATTGCATTGTCGGTATATTTTTTGATAGATGATTAGACAGATAGATTGATTAGATAGATAAATAGATAAATAGATATAGATAGATGAGATAGGTAGATAGATAGACAGACAGACAAATAGATAATCTTTAACCTCATATATTGCATTGTCGGTATATTTTTTGATAGATGATTAGACAGATAGATTGATTAGATAGATAAATAGATAAATAGATATAGATAGATGAGATAGGTAGATAGATAGATAGACAAATAGATAATCTTTAACCTCTTATATATTGCATTGTCCGTATATTTTTTGATAGATAGATGATTAGACAGATAGATTGATTAGATAGATAAATAGATAAATAGATATAGATAGATGAGATAGGTAGATAGATAGACAGACAGACAAATAGATAATCTTTAACCTCATATATTGCATTGTCGGTATATTTTTTGATAGATGATTAGACAGATAGATTGATTAGATAGATAAATAAATAAATAAATAGATAAATAGATATAGATGAGATAGGTAGATAGACAGACAGACAAATAGATAATCTTTAACCTCTTATATATTGCATTGTTGGTATATTTTTTGATAGATAGATGATTAGACAGATTGATTAGATAGATAAATAGATAAATAGATATAGATGAGATAGGTAGATAGACAGACAGACAAATAGATAATCTTTAACCTCTTATATATTGCATTGTTGGTATATTTTTTGATAGATGATTAGACAGATAGATTGATTAGATAGATTAATAGATATACCGTAGATAGATGAGATAGGTAGATAGACAGACAGACAAATAGATAATCTTTAACCTCTTATATATTGCATTGTCAGTATATTTTTTGATAGATGATTAGACAGATAGATTGATTAGATAGATAAATAGATATAGATGAGATAGGTAGATAGATAGACAGAGACAGACAGACAGACAAATAGATAATCTTTAATCTCTTATATATTGCGTTGGTATATTTTTTGATAGATGATTAGACAGATTGATTAGATAAATAGATATAGATAGATGCGATAGACAGACAGACAGGCAAATAGATAATCTTTAATCTCATATATTGCATTCATATATTTTTTGATAGAGACAGACAGGATAGGCAGGTAGGGATAGAGAATATATATATATATATATATATATATATATATATATGTATATGTATGTATATATGTTGCCTTGGACAATTCAATATATATATTTGCTGATCCTTTAAACTCCTAGGCTCCTATGTACAATGTGTTTTATTAAGGTTATTATCAGTGATGGCATGACCTCTGTAGATGCCATACCCGAAGTTAAATAAATCAAACCTTGCCGGCCGATTTCCCTTCCAAGATGGTGCACGGAGCCACTGGCTGGGTGCATTACCCGAGGGCAAAGCCCCAGTTTTACAAAAAAAAAGGGGGGGCAGTGGATGTTAGGAGTTTTTTTGGGCAGGAGGGAATAAAGAAAACTGACTCTGCACTTTTTCTGGTGTTACCCTGCTGGGATGGTGAGGGCGGGGGGGGGAGAGAGTGGGCAAGCTGAGCATCCAGAAGTAGGTTGGACTGAGTCCTGTCACCATCCCAGCTGGTGCAACACCGAATAAGGGGAGGAGGGTTTGCAAATAGGGTGGAGGACGATTCCTCCCAAACGAGCCAAGCAGCTGAGCTCATTCAAAAGTGCCAGCATCTCAGCTCAGCCTCTGAAGGAGATGCCAGCCACTCCGGCAGGGAGGGAGGGAAGGGGGGGTGGTGGAGGAAGAAAGGACCGCATCTTAGCTCCTCCTGCAGCTTTAGTCCTAGGGCTGGCCTTTGCGGGTGCTGAGACTAGCCAAGGGAAAGATTTGGGTCAGCAGGCAGGGAGAGTTGCGTCTGTGTGAACTGTCAGTTTGGCAGAATCCTCCTCCCTGCCCACAGCTTCTTTTTCAGGGGGAAGAATTCAGCGTAGCATCACTGGGATTTCAGAGGTCTTCTAGGCCAATCCCTGCTCATGTCACAGACCTTATACCAGGGGCCTTCAAACTTGGCCCTTTGATGACTTGTGGACTTCAACTCCCAGAATTCTTCAGCCAGCTGAGGGAACTAGGACCCTTTGATGACTTGTGGACTTCAACTCCCAGAATTCTTCAGCCAGCTAAGGGAACTATGACCCTTTGATGACTTGTGGACTTCAACTCCCAGAATTCTTCAGCCAGCTGAGGGAACTATGACCCTTTTATGACTTGTGGACTTCAACTCCCAGAATTCTTCAGCCAGCTGAGGGAACTAGGACCCTTTTATGACTTGTGGACTTCAACTCCCAACATTCTTCAGCCAGCTGAGGGAACTAGGACCCTTTTATGACTTGTGGACTTCAACTCCCAGAATTCTTCAGCCAGCTGAGGGAACTATGACCCTTTTATGACTTGTGGACTTCAACTCCCAGAATTCCTCAGTCAGCGTGCCTGGCTGAGGAATTCTGGGAGTTGAAGATCACAAGTCATAAAAGGGCCAAGTTCGAAGGCCCCTGTCTTAAATCTAACAAACAAAATGGAGGCTGGCTGAGGAATTCTGGTAGTTGAAGTCCACAAGTCATAAAAGGGCCAAGTTCGAAGACCCCTGTCTTAAATCTAACAAACAAAATGGAGGCTGGCTGAGGAATTCTGGGAGTTGAAGTCCACAAGTCATAAAAGGGCCAAGTTGGAAGACCCCTGCTTGTAGACTTCAGCCAGGCATGCTGGCTGAGGAATTCTGGGAGTTGAAGTCCACAAGTCATAAAAGGGCCAAGCTTGTAGACTTCAACTCCCAGAATTCTTCAGCCATGCACCCTGGCTGAGGAATTCTGGGAGCTGAAGTCTACAAGTCATCAAAGGGCCACGTTTGAAGACCCCTGCCTTATACCATCTCGGTCAAATGGTTGCCCAGTCTAGTTTGGAAAACCTCCAGTGATCAGGCATTTACAAGTTCTGGAGGCAAGCCGTTCTACTGATTTAACTTTTCCACACTGAGAGAAAATTTCTCCCTATTTCTAGGTGGGATCTCTCTTTAATGTGCTTCCACCTGTTACTCCTACTGCTGCCCGCAGATGCTTTGGAAGATAAGTTGACCCCCGCTCTTCTCTGTGAGAGCCCCTCAAATAAAGTAAAAGGAAAGAAGAATTAAAAGCAAGACCCCTCTTAGGAAAGGGAAGCAGTAATAATAATAATAATAATAATAATAATAATAATAATAATAATAATAATAATAATAATAATAATAATACAAAGACCTAGAAATAGAAAGACTGTGGCAAAGGCAAGCAAGGGTAGTACCAATAGCAATAGGCGCCTTGGGTGCAATCCCAAAACAACTGGAGCACCACTTGAACACCATCATCGGCATTGACAAATTCACCATTAGTCAACTGCAAAAGGCAGCCTTACTAGAAACCGCTTCCATCCTGCGATGATATCTGTAATACCATCAAACATCCACATCTGCCAATCCCAGGTCCTTGGTAAGGACTCGATAGGTAGACAAAAATGCCAAATCCAGTCTGAACATTTGGCTCACTGTGCAATGATCAGTAATAACAACAACAACAATAATAAAGTTGGAAGGGACCTTGGAGGTCATCTAGTCCAACTCCCTGCACAGGCAGGAAACCCTATACCATTTCAGACAAATGGCTGTCCAGTCTCTTCTTAAAAACCTCCAGTGTTGGAGCATTCACCGCTTCTGGAGGCAGGTTGTTCCACTGGTTATTTGTTCTCACTGTCAGGAAGTTTCTCTTTAGTTCTAGGTTGCTTCTCTCCTTGAGGATTTTCCATCCGTTGCTTCTTTTTTATTATTATTATTAGATATATATTTGTACATGTAAACCAAGAAAAAATTCAAGTTAACTGTTATTCAACTTAATACAATCAATTTAAATTTGTAAACATTCTTCACTCCGTTTATCAAGATTTAACTATAAGCCAGATACATTTTCATCCGTTGCTTCTTGTCCTGCCTTCAGGCGCTTTGGAGAATAGCTTGACTCCCTCTTCTTAACTTAGGAATTTCTGATACATGCCACAAGGGTTTGGATCCCTACCAATCGCTTTAACTGGACAGGTTAAAAATGCCAGATAAAGGTATGACCCATTTTGTAAGCCATATTTCAGCCAGAAACACATGAGGGTACAGCAAATGGGAATTACAGAGTAGATGTAAGAGCTGGCTTCAAAAAAAAAAAACCAAAAAAAACCCCTGAACTTACAGATATGTAAGAAAGGCAAAAATAATGTTTTTCTTTTAGGGAACATGAATTAAATACTGGGGTTTAGGATGAGGAAAACCTGTCTCAGTTAAATCACCTGGGGGGGGGGAAACCTAGAATGGCAATTGAGTATGAGCTAGCCCTGTTTGGTAGAGGCAAACGTGATTTTAGGCTGCATCAACAGAAGTCTAGTTTCAATATTATAATCACAATGCCTTATTCTGTTCCAAGTCCCGTTTAGGAACAGTGGGACTTCTGCTTCCCCCCCCTTTTTTTAACATTTTTTATTAATAGATATATATTTGTACATGTAAACCAGGAAAAAATTCAAGTTAACTGCTATTCAACTTAATACAATCAATTTAAATTTGTAAACATTCTTCACTCCGTGTATCAAGATTTAACTATAAGCCAGATACATTTTCTTTGATTGGTGTTTCTCTTGTATGTAGTCTATCCAATGTTTCCAGTCCAACATATATTTTTCATTTGAGCGATCCTTCAAGTAGGATGCATTTAAGCCCAAGCTGAATAGCCATCCGTCCTGGATGTTTTACTTCAGATTCCTGCCCTGAAGGGGGTCAGACTCTATGACCTCAAGGTCCTTTCAGACTCAAGCATTCTGTGAAATAAATCCTTGCATAAACTTTGCGGAGTTGTTCCCATAATGTTCTTTGTAAGCTTATATACATATGCATCTACGTATAATGTACATATGGAGATACATATACATATATACTTTGGAATCACAGTTAAAATATGCCTGTTTTGAAATAATTTCCTGAAAGGTTGGTGGAGACTTAACTACCAAACAATTAGTCTGTTATTGTCTTTTTTTCCTGCCTTTTATTTATGACAAATAGGTACATGCCAGATACTTTATAAAACTTACTGTATGTAGCTGGATTTGCTTAGGATGCTTGAGCCAAAATCCATTTTAAGCAAACATAATCGATACTCAAATACTGTAAGCAACCAAACCACATCAAAGAGAACCATAAATTTATTTATTTTACAGTTCTGGACACAAATAAATGGAAGGGAAAGATAAAGGATACAACTATTTATTTATTGAAGTATTTATTTCATTAGATTTAAGGGCTGCCCAGCTCCAAAATGATTTATTAGGAAAGCTTAGATTTTTTTAAAAATTAAAAAAAAAGCACAGAAGAAACAATATATACTGTACAAACTTCATACATAATGATGGTGATGATGATGATATAATAATATTAACAATATTAATAAAAATAACAATAGTAATAACAATAGTAGGAAGAAATCAAAGATTGTACCAACAGTTTCTGACTTTGCAAAAAAAAACAACACAAAAAACCCTTACTTGGAACTGCTCATATACTCAGATGTTACTTTAACAGCTCTTAGGTCCTTAGGACTTGAACTGTTGAGTTTTTACCAGTCCCAGACTGTGAATCAAATTGAACATTAAACCAATAATAATAGTAGTAGTAGTAATAATAATGATGATGATACAAAACTAACATTGAGATGGTTGAGATCAGGGTGCTGAAAAAAGAAACTGAAGGCTTCATTTTGGCTGCCCAAGAACCAACCCTCTAGACCAGCGGTTCTCAACCTTTTCCGGGGCTCGACCCCGGCCCACATCGTGCATGCGCGGCGCGATGCATTGCGCATGCGCAGCACGATGGGGTGCATCACGCATGCGTGGCGCAATGGGGGGCTTTGCGCATGCGCGACGCGATGGCTCGCATCGCAAAGGGGAAAAAATGGCCGACAAAAAAAATGGCCGACCAAAAAAAAATGGCTGACCAAAAAAAAAATGGCGGGCCCGCATCACGCATGCGCGGCGCGACGGCCCGCATCACAAAGGGGGGAAAAATGGCCGACCAAAAAAAATGGCCGACCAAAAAAAAATAAAAATGGCGGACTGCAGTGTTTGGCAACCCCCGTGAAATGGTCGTTCGACCCCAAATAGGGTCGCGACCCACAGGTTGAGAACCGCTGCTCTAGACCAATTCCATGAAAGCAAAAATCCCACACGCCGGTAACAACGGCAAATGTCGCTTACGCAACAACAAAGACGGAACAGTGGGTCACCTTATTGGTGTCTGCAGCGAAATCTCACAACCGGATTATCTACATGATCGAATTGCCAAAAATCATACCTGGAAAGCTTTGCCAGAGGTTTGGGTTCGAATGCAGCAAAAATGACCTGGAACACCAAGTTGACAAAGTTCTGGAAAGTGATCGGGTCAAGATCTAAGGTCCGATTTTCGGATCCAGACAGACAGATACCTGGCCCACGACATGCCTGACCTCACTATTGTGGAAAAGAAAAAAAGCCTGGTTCATTGATAGTGCAGTACCACGAATGGAAAAGAAACAGCTAGAAAAAAATGACAAAATATCGCAATCTGCAAATTGAAGTTCAACAATTATGGAGGAAGAAATCAAAGATTTAGGACAGTGGTGGCGAACCTGTGGCATGGGTGCCAAAGGCGGCACTCAGAGCCCTCTCTGTGGGCATGCGCGCCATCGCCGCAGTCCTAGGCCTTCAGCTGGGTTTTATAAAACCTTTTTGCTTTAGGCCTCCGCCGCCATGTGCAAAAAAAAAAAAAAGGTTCAATCAGTCAATGTCAACTTTTCATGGGGAAAAAAAAGATCTTGCAAAGTTGGAATTGATTGATTGAACTTTTTAGTCCCACCCAGTCTGCCATTACCACTGCAGCCACGCCCACCCAATGGGCCACGCCCACCCAATGGGCCACACCCACATGGCACTTGACAATCCATAAGTGGGTTTTGGGTTGCAGTTTGGGCACTCCGTCTCTGAAAGGTTCGCCATCACTGACTTAGGACTTGGTTAGGACTTGAACTGTTGAGTTTTTACCAGTCCCAGACTGTGAATCAAATTGAAGATTAAACCACCACCAACAACAATAATAATAATACGTGGCAGTGCCTGGAGACAGCAGAATAGACGAGAAAGAACTGAAGAAGATAACAAAATATAAAGACCTACAAATAGAAATAGAAAGACTGTGGCAAAAGCAAGCAAGGGTGGTACCAATAATAATAGGCACCTTGGGTGCAACCCCAAAACAACTGGAGTACCACTTGAACACCATTGGCATTGACAAATTCACCATCAGTCAATTGCAAATGGCAGCCTTACTAGGAACCACTTCCATCCTGTGACGAGATCTGTAATACCATCAAACATCCACATCAGCCTATCCCAGGTCCTGGGTAAGGACTCGATAGGTAGACAAAAATGTCAAATCCAGTCTGAACATCTGGCTGACTGTGCGATGATCAATAATAATAATAATAATAATAATAATAATAATAATAATAATAATAATAATAATAATAATAATAATAATAATATTAGTCTAGGATGAGAGGAAACAGCAAAATGGTCCATCAAGAAGGGAAAAAAAGAGAAAAGGCAGATATTTAAGATAGAGGATAATGCTCTTTCTCTCTCTTTCACAACCATCTTGCAGTGTAGGCCTAGTACAGATGGGTGTGTGATATTAGCCAGGGGATGGCTATTAAGAATGGAATAGCCGCACAAGGGTGGGCAATTGTGGCCCCATTATGACCTGTGGACTTCAACTCCCAGAATTCCTGAGCTGGTTCAGGAATTCTGGGAGTTGAAGTCCATAGGTCGTAATCGGGCCACAGTTACTGACCCCTGTAACAGAGGCAAATCTGAATCTCTCATGATTTAAAAACAGTAACAACAACTTGGAAGTTGTACAGTCAGATGAGTCCATCATGTCCTAGCTAGCACATCTGGAAAGGAAACCCTGAGGAAAGACTGTTCTAATAAATTATTTTCTTGGAGCTCACAACTGTGACTCCACGTTGAATCCATTAGGATAATAATGACAGTGTCCCATTGAATGCCAGGCCCCGTGACAGCACAATTTCTCATATGAAGAAATAATAATACAGTCCCGATAGAAAAGAATATCCGTAGCTACCAAAATACCAATGAAGAATATTTGTAGCTCTGGACTGAATTGTGGGATCCTTGGTACTCTCTGAGCTTGCTGGTTTTCTTGCAGATGTTTCATTGCTGTACTAGGTAACCTCATCAGTGCTAGAAGGGAGTGGGGTTTGGGTGGGAGGAGAGGAGGAGGAGGAGGAGGAGGAGGAGGAGGAGGAGGAGGAGGAGGACGATGACTGTGGGGTCCTTGGTGCTCTCTGAGCTTGGCTGTTTTCTTGCAGTCGTTTCCTTATCCAAATAGGTAATGTCATCAGTGCTAAAAGAAAGTGGAATTTGTTGACTTTATAAAATAAAAACAAATCTCATTCCCTTCTAGCACTGATGGGGCTACCTAGTTTGGTAATGCAACATCTGGAACAAATCCATCCAGCTCAGAAAGCACCAAGGACACCCCCCCAATAATATAGCTGTGACTGTTATTAGCATTCTTATCGCCATCATTTTTGTTGCACGGGGCTGGGGCTGTACCCAGTATTGGCCACGCCTGCCTCTGAAGAGAACAGGTTAGAATCAGCTGGCATCGCAGATTCGTAGAAGGTGTCTAGATGACATCTAAAGTCCCGTCCAATTTCAACTGGAGAAGGTGTCTAGATGACATCTAAAGTCCCGTCCAATTTCAACTGGGATTTCCAATTTCAGACAATGTGAGCAGGGATTTGAACTAGAAGACCTTCAAGGTTCCCCTCTAACTCCATTATTCTGTTATTCCAGCTCATCTGATCCAGTCCCACTCTGTGGCCTTTGGAGGAATCTTCCAAAGCATTCAGGATAAAAATCCTGCAACTTTCCTGTGAAAACCTCTAGGGAATGGGATGCCACCACCATCCTAGGCAGATATTTCATTCCCAAATGCAGGAAAGGACCCAACCCATCCATCAATGCTGCCCGTTGGAAAGCGGATTTGAAATAATAGCAAGATACTAATAAAAAGAACTGGAGTACCACTTGAACACCGTTGGCATTGACAAACCCACCATCGGTCAATTGCAAAAGGCAGTTCTATCGGAATAGCTTACATCCTGAGATGATACCTCGAACATCATCAAACATCTACATCTGCCTATCTTAGGTCCTTGAAAAGGACTCGAATCGGTGGGCAAAGATGCCAACTCTAGTCTGAACATTTGGATGACTGTGCAAGAACCGTATTAATCATAATAAGGGCAGTCGAAAGATGCAAGTTATTCCAAGTAAAGCTGTCTTTTTGCAATTAACCGATGGGCATTGACAAAGTCATCATCGGTCAATTGCAGAAGGCAGCTTTACCGGGAACAGCTTACATCCTGCCAGGTTACCTTGAACACAACCACATCTGCTTCTCCCAAATCCTTGGAAAGGACTCAATAGCTCAATCCGGTCTGAACATCTGGATGACTGTCTATGGAGATTCTCAGTCATCTCGGTCATGGGTGTCTGGCCCAAAGGTGCTTTTTCAAAAGGCGAAAAGGACTTTGTTTTTCCTTGAAGACGTTTCGCTACTCATCCAAGAAGCTTCTTCAGCTCTGGACCATCTGACCGACGAAAGAGGACGAGAAGGGGGAAAAAATCTTCCAAGAAAAACCGATGCCAGTTGCCTTTTGAAAAAGCACCTGTGGGACATCTGGCTGACTGGGTGATGAATCATACTAATGGCAAGAAAAAAGGAGCCCAGCCCCCACTTGAGGAGACCCCAAACAATTCTGCATGCGTGGATGGACTTTAGGAGAGGCTTACCTTTCAGCCCCCTCTCCAGATATGTTAAATTTGGGGGTGGTACTTGTAAAATCCAACTTGCTGAAAGCCTTCGCCTTTGGAAGCCAGAGGGGAGTGGGACGCCGATTGGATTCCAGCTCGCTTCCCGTGCTGCTGTTCTGACTGTAGTGCTGAAGCCAATGAAGGCTGCTGCATTCTCGTACTGTTGGGGCCGTAATCTGTATTTTTTTTATCTATAAAAATTCCTTTATTAAAACAATCAGCATTGTACATAAAATCTTTGTATGCATCAAGCATCATAGCATCTGCCTTCTTTTCTCTCCCTCCTCTGGATTGCAGGCGCTGAGCAACTTGCAAAGAGGCTTGGAAAGCTGGGAAAAGAGAACCCACCAGGAGACATCTAGAAGAGGGCTTCTCAAGCAAATAAGGCGATTAAAGGCTCGGTGACTAAAACATATGAAGAACGGCTGCAGGATTTGGGTTTGCCTAGTCTACAGGAAAAAAAAGACTAGGGGAACGTGATAGCAGTATTCCAGTATTTGAGGGGCTGCCAGAAAGAAGAGGGGGGTCAACTTATTTTCCAAAGCACCCAAAGGCAAGACAAGAAACAACGGAGGGAAACTCATCAAGGAGAGAAGCAATTAAGGAGAAACTTCCTAACAGTGAGAACAATTAACCAGTGGAACAACCTGCCTCCAGAAGTTGTGGATGCTCCAACACTGGAAGTTTTTAAGAAGAAACTGGACAGCCCTTTGTCTGGGATGGTATAGGGCAGAGGTAGGCAACTTTGGCTCTTTTATGACTGGTGGACTTCAATTCCTGAACCAGCCATGCTGAGGAGAAAGGGAGAGGTTTCCAAGCTGAGCCATGCTGGCTCCAGGAATTCTGGGAGTTGAAGTCCAGGAGTCATAAAAGAGCCAAGGTTGCCTACCCCTATCCTAAGTCCTCCTGTTCTAAGCAGTGAGCCTCCTAGCCCAGGGGTAGGCAACCTTGGCTCTTTTATGACTCATGGACTTCAACTCCCAGAATTCCTGAGCCAGCCTGGCTCAGCTTGGAAACCTCTCCCTTTCCCCTCAGCATGGATGGCTCAGGAATTCTGGGAGTTGAAGTCCACGAGTCATAAAAGAGCCAAGGTTGACTACCCCTGTCCTAAGTCCTCCTGTTCCAAGCGGTGAGTCTCCTAGCCCAGGGGTAGGCAACCTTGGCTCTTTTATGACTGGTGGACTTCAACTCCCAGAATTCCTGAGCCAGCATGGCTCAGCTTGGAAACCTCCCCCTTTCCCCTCAGCATGCCTGGCTGAGGAATTCTGGGAGTTGAAGTCCACGAGTCATAAAAGAGCCAAGGTTGCCTACCCCTGGTCTAGGGTGTCCTGCTTGAGCAAGGGGTTGGACTGGAAGATCTCCAAGGTCCCTTCCAGGTCTATTCTGATTAAAATGTGTTGAGTTCAACACCCAGAGTTTGATTCAATTCTGGGAATTGAAATCTACGCATCTTCATGCTGCCGAGGTTGAAAAACACTGGTCTGGAATTTCCAACCCACCACATACTTGGTCTGAAGAGCTTCAATCCATCTCTTCTGGCGGAAACAAGCAAAACGGAAATCAATGGATTAAGCTGGTGTCACAGCTGGGAAAGTCACGCGTCTCACACACACAGAGACACACAGTCTTCCAGCAGAACAAATGCAACGTGGAGAACAGCCTGTCATCACCCCGCCGAACCACCGCAGTGGTTCCTTCTGACAGGATCACTTTTTTTTCCTTCTCTTCCTTCCATCATGAAAAATATATATCCTTTGGCAGCCCCACCAGTAGCACAGCCTGGAGTTGCGATAGCTGATTAGAGAGAGGCAGAAATCTGTTTTATTGGGTAACGTAACTTTTTCATAATGTCGTCTGGCAGGGCAGTAGAAAACAAAGTTCCTTTATGGGTATTTCAGCATCTTTCTGCCGCTCACTTCTGACAAGAACAGGAAATATCCTTTTTATTAGAGTCTTGACATCCTGGATGATGTTTTTTTGGTTTTTTTTTTAAATCAGAAGTCAATATTATTCTCCAGAGAAATGGGGCTGCCCCATTTTGTTAAAATAGAATAGAAAATAGGAAACAGAATATAGAATAGAATAGAATAGAATAGGATAGGATAGGATAGGATAGGATAGGATAGGATAGGATAGAATGGAATAGAATAGAATAGAATAGAATAGAATAGAATAGAATAGAATAGAATAGAATAGAATAGAATAGAATAGAATAGAATAGAATAGAATAGAATAGAATAGAATAGAACAACAGAATAGAATAGAAAATAGGGAACAGAATATAGAATAGAATATAGAAGAGAAGAGAAGAGAAGAGAAGAGAAGAGAAGAGAAGAGAAGAGAAGAGAAGAGAAGAGAAGAGAATATATGGAATGGAATGGAATGGAATAGAATAGAATAGAATACATGGAATGGAATGGAATAGAATAGAATATATGGAATGGAATAGAATAGAATAGAATAGAATAGAATAGAATAGAATAGAATAGAATAGAATAGAATAGAATAGAATAGAATAGAATAGAATAGAATAGAATAGAATAGAATAGAATAGAATAGAATGAAATGGAATATATGGAATGGAATAGAATAGAATAGAATAGAATAGAATAGAATAGAATAGAATAGAATAGAATAGAATAGAATAGAATATATGGAATGGAATGGAATGGAATGGAATGGAATAGAATAGAATAGAATAGAATAGAATAGAATAGAATAGAATAGAATAGAATAGAATAGAATAGAATAGAATAGAATATATGGAATGGAATGGAATGGAATAGAATAGAATAGAATAGAATAGAATAGAATAGAATAGAATAGAATAGAATAGAATAGAATAGAATAGAATAGAATAGAATAGAATAGAATAGAATAGAATAGAATAGAATATATGGAATGGAATGGAATGGAATGGAATGGAATGGAATAGAATAGAATAGAATAGAATAGAATAGAATAGAATAGAATAGAATAGAATAGAATAGAATAGAATAGAATAGAATAGAATAGAATAGAATAGAATAGAATAGAATAGAATATATGGAATGGAATGGAATGGAATGGAATGGAATGGAATAGAATAGAATAGAATAGAATAGAATAGAATAGAATAGAATAGAATAGAATAGAATAGAATAGAATAGAATAGAATAGAATAGAATAGAATAGAATATATGGAATGGAATGGAATGGAATGGAATGGAATGGAATAGAATAGAATAGAATAGAATAGAATAGAATAGAATAGAATAGAATAGAATAGAATAGAATAGAATAGAATAGAATATATGGAATGGAATGGAATGGAATGGAATGGAATGGAATAGAATAGAATAGAATAGAATAGAATAGAATAGAATAGAATAGAATAGAATAGAATAGAATAGAATAGAATAGAATAGAATAGAATAGAATAGGACCAGGAATGTCAAACCCGCGCCGTCACGTGACGTCGTGCAACGTATCGGGCCGGTTTTGCCATTGCCGGCAATGGAGTGGGCGCGGCTTCCATGTGGCGCGTCCGGCCTGTGGGCTGGCAGTTTGACACCTCTGGTCTAGACAGACTAGAATGTCCTGACAATGAGGACAATTAATCTGTGGAACAGCTTGCCTCCTGATGTTGTGGGTGCGCCATCACTGGGGGCGTTTAAGAAGAGACTGGACAGCCACTTGTCTGAAAGGCATCTCCGGCCAGAGCAGGGGGTTGGACTAGAAGACCTCCAATGTGCCTTTCAGCTGTCTTCTGATTGATTGATTGATTGATTGATCTGCTGAGCCACTGCATTATGCTGCAAACTGAGAATTGCAGCCTTTGACTTGATCCTGCCTCTTTTTGTGCTAACTTATAGCACACATCGAATAGCAATAGCAATGGCTCTTGGACGCATATACCACTTCACAGTGCTTTGCAGCCCTCTGTAAGCAGTTTACAGAGTCAGCCTATTGCTTCCCCCAACAATCCGGGTCCTCAACTTACCGACCTCGGAAGGATAGAAGGCCGAATCAACCTTGAGCTGGTCAGGATTGAACTGCTGGCAGTGGAGAGAGTTAGTGTGCAGTACTGCATTCTCACCACTGCGCCACCACAGCTCTTCCTTCCTTCCTTCCTTCCTTCCTTCCTTCCTTCCTTCCTTCCTTCCTTCCTTCCTTCCTTCCTTCCTTCCTTCCTTCCTTCCTGGCAATAGCACTTAGACTTATATACCACTTTACAGCCTTCTCTGAGCAGTTTTACAGAGTCAGCCTTTTGCTCCCCTAAAACTGCTGGCAGTGGAGAGAGTTAGTCTGCAGTACTACATTCTCACCACTGCACCACCATAGCTCTTCCTTCCTTCCTTCCTTCCTTCCTTCCTTCCTTCCTTCCTTCCTTCCTTCCTTCCTTCCTTCTATACCGCTTCACAAGCGCTTTACAGCCTTCTCTGAGCAGTTTTACAGAGTCAGCCTTTTGCTCCCCCAAACAATCCGGGTCCTCAATTTATCGACCTTGGAAGGATGGAAAGCTGAGTCAACTTCTAAGCTTACCCGTTCAGAAACAGGAGCCTTTGAGTCCCGGAAAACGGAAGGGCTCCCCGTTTCTTTGCTTCCTGACCTGTTTCCTTCAGGAAAAGTGAAGAATTGGCTCCCGAGAGTCGCTGGGAGCTGTCCACAGCCAGCGCTGGAAGACAAATGGGGCGGGCTTGATCTCAATTCTTTGAGATGCTTTTAGAGACTAGAATGGCTGATGAGCGGGAGGCAGCATCTGGCTACCAATTGGTCTCCGAACACAATTCAAAGTGTTGGTTATGACCTATAAAGCCCTTTATGGCAACGGACCAGGATACTTGCGGGACCATCTCCTGCCTCATGAATCCCAGCGACCGGTTAGGGCGCACAGGGTTGGCCTCCTACGGGTCCCGTCCGTCAAACAATGCCGCCTGGCGGGGCCTAGGGCAAGGGCCTTCTCCGTTGCTGCCCCAGCCCTCTGGAACCAGCTTCCCTCACAGGTTCGTACTGCTTCCTCCCTCCTAGCCTTCCGGAAAGGATTGAAGACACATCTATGCCGACAGGCTTGGGGCATGTGAGTTGCGCTCTGCCCCTCGGCCCTAGGAGTGTCCCGCCATCAGTGCATGTGAATTGATTGAGTTTGTGTGTGGTATGAATGTGTTAATTTTAAAATTATTGTAGTATTTTTGTTGTGAGCCGCCCCGGGTCTTTGGAGAGGGGCGGCATATAAATGTGATTTAAATAAATAAATAAATAAATAAATAAATAAATAAATCTCACAGGCCTTGATTGATGATAAAAAATTTTTTAAAAAAACAAAAAACAGAGTGGGATTGGAAGAGGGACAAAGAGAATTCTTTTATGAACCATCTTGGGATGATGTTCCTCAACCTGGACACCTTAAAGGTGCATGAACTTAGAACATAGAAGAATAAGAGTGGGAAGGGACCTTGGAGGTCATCTAGTCCAACCCCCTGCTCAGGCAGGAGGCCCGCTACCATTTCAGACAAAGGTTTGTCCAGTCTCTTTTTGAAAGTGATAGAGCAACCACAGTTTCCGAAGGCAAGCTATTCTATTGGTTGGTTACTCTAGTTCACGCCTTCCTGGCTGAGGAATTCTGGGAAGTTGAAGTCCACAAGGGCCAAGTTTGAAGACCCCTGGTATAAGGGCTCCTGTTTGACAGAATAAACAGATTTGGAAGGGGCCTTGGGAGGTCATCTAGTCCAACCCCCGCTCACGCAGGAGACCTTATACCATTTCAGACAAATGGCTGTCCAAATCTCTTCTTGAAAAACTTCCCATGTTGGAGCACCCACAATTTCTAGTGGCAAGTCGTTCCACTGGCTAATTGTTCTCACTGTCAGGAAATTTCTCATAAGTTCTAGGTTGCTTCTCTCCTTGATTAGTCCCCATCCGTTGTGTCTTGTCCTGCCTTCAGGGGCTTTGGAGAATAGGCCGACCTCTTCCTCTTCTTTGGGGCAGCCCCTGAGATACTGGAACACTGCTGTCGTGTCACCCCTGGTCCTTCTTTTCTTTAGATTAGAATAGAATAGAGCTGGAAGGGACCTTAAGGGGTCTTCTAGTCCAAGGCTTTTCAACCAGTGGTACAGGTACCACCTGTGGTCCATTGGCACCTGGCAGGGGGGACGCGAGCATCCTAGAAAAGTGGTAGTGGGGGAGGGGAATGAGCTGAACCGGTGGCAGCACCGCACAAGCCTGAGCGAGAGACGGCTGGAGCTGCAGGGCTGTCAGGGCTCAGGATCGGCGCTTCTTCGGGACTGTCAGGGCTCAGTGGAAGTGCCAGGATCGGCGCCAGGCTCCAGCTGTAGCTCGGCGCTGATTCTGCTGAGCCCAGAAGAAGCACCAGCTGGAGCTTGGCGCTTATCCTGGTGCTTCTGCTGAGCCCTGAAGAAGCGCTGATCAGCTGGAATGTTGCAGCCTCTCCAGGGTCTTGTGATTTACATTGTGATGCTTGGCCACTGGTTCATATTTATGACAGGTCACAGTGTCCCAGGGTCATGTGAAGTGACCAAAACCTGCTGCAACCACCCAGCAGATGGGGGGAATAAAAACCAAACACCCCCCATCCCACCCCTGCTGCCAATCCTCAACAGAAATGCTCACAACAATGAAAACCTCGGACAGGAGGAAGAACACCGCCGGGCGGGCAGGCAGGTGTCTTGCTCGGCTGTGCCTTGGGGGGGCACCTTTTTCCAGTGCCATTGTAACTTCGAACAGTCACTAAGCGAACTGTTGTAAGTCGAGGACTACCTGTACTTCATCACCTTTTCCCTTTTTTTTTTTTTTTTTTTTTGGTCATCAAGTTTTTGACCCCTTGCTAGGCAACGGGTGGCCCTCGGATGTTGCCATATCCTAAAAGTGGCACAGTGGGTGACAAGGTTGAGAAGCCCTAGACTAGATGACCGAGAATCTGCATAGACGTTTAGAATATGGAATAGAATAGAGCTGGACGGGACCTTGAGAGGTCTTCTAGTCCCCCCCTTCCCACCCCCAAGCAAGAGAATCTACACCAGTGTTTCTCAACCTTGACAATTTTAAGGCATGTGGACTTCAACTCCCAGAATTCCACAGCCAGCATTGCTGGCTGTGGAATTCTGGGAGTTGAAGTCCACATGCCTTAAAATTGTCAAGGTTGAATGTCTACCTATTGTTGTATGTTATGTTCTACGATGATTGCTTCTTAATATGATTGCTTATTAATATGATCTTATGTTTAAGGTTGAACACTTTAATATTGAAAAAGCAGACTGAATTTCCACCCCAGGTTACCGAATCTCTACCTCAGGATCTTTTGCTAGGGATCATAAAAGATAAAATACAACGGACATATAGTTGAGGCTGGAAGTGAGAAGTAAAGAATATTTACCAAATCAGACGTTTACAAAGATTAATACCTAGTGCTATATGTTGTGTTCTATGATGATTGATTATTAATGTGATCTTATATTTAATGTTTAACTACTACCTCAGAACTTATTGCTAGGGATCGTAGAGAATAAAAAATGTAACAAGAGTATAATAGAGGATTGAAGTGAGGAGTGAAAAATGTTTATCAAACCAGACGTTTACAAAGAATAATACGTAGTGTTATATATCAGATGATATGATGCTTGATGCATACAAAGATTTTATGTACAATGTTGATGGTTTTAATAAAGGAATTTTTATTAAAAAAAATTGTCAAGGTTGAGAAACACTGATCTACACCATTGTTTATTCCCCCCCCCATATATTCCTTTCCCCAATTTATCGTTCCACCGAGGGGGCCAACTTAGAAAACGGGGCGAGTCCGGAGTTGGGGGGTGGGGTGGGGTGGGAAATAGGTTGTGTGAAGGCAGAGACCGGGCGCAAAGACTGCCTCGCACGTGAACGGCGTCTCCGTCGGAAGAGACTCGCTGTTCCCTCCGTTTTCTTACATAAAGGAACAAATTGCAGCCCCCCCCGCCGCCCCCCCCCGGCAGATGCCTACTCAGCTTTTCCTGGAACATAAATGCCAGTTGGGCTTCAAAGTTGCTTATGCATCGTCTGCTCCGGTTTTTCTTTCTCTCCTCCTCCTTCGCTTTTTTTTGGGGGGGGGGGGGAAGAGGGAGGGAGGGAAGGGGAAGGAGGAGGCTTCCAAAAAAAATAAAAGTAAAACTAAATATAAAATCCTCCACCGGAGTCAATTACGCCTTGGAGACCTAATCAAGCCGAATCCTGCTTTCTACCTGCACCGCTCCGGCCTCCCCTCCTCCTCCTCCTCCCCCCCCCGCCCCAGTTCTGCTGTGTCATTTCAGAAAATGACTTGGTCACAAGATTAGAGAACGGGGGGGAGGTGGGGGGAGGAGGAGAGGGAGGGAGGGAGGGAGGGGGCGGGGGAGGGGAGGAGGAATGCGAAGCGAAGCGAAAGGGCGCGCGGCCAAAGAGAAAATTCCAGCCTTCCTTCTTTCCTTCCTTCTTTCCTTCTTTCCTTCCTTCTTTCCTTCTTTCTTTCTTTCCTTCCTTCCTTCTTTCCTTCCTTCCTTCCTTCCTTCTTTCCTTCCTTCTTTCCTTCCTTCTTTCCTTCTTTCCTTCTTTCTTTCCTTCCTTCCTTTCCTTCCTTCTTTCCTTCCTTCCGGGCCAAGCGAAAGGGTGGCGGCGGTGCTTCTGTTGGAAGGGAGAGAAAAAAAAGAAAGAAATGTAGGGTTCTTACAAAGCAGGGCTAGGACTCTGTTGGAGGGTGGGGGAGTCAATCGGAGGGAGGGAGGGAGGGGCCAGAGATTCAGCACCAAAGCTGGAAAGGTGGAAAGGAAAGGAGACCGAGAAGGAGTGAAAGAGGGAAGCTAGCAGGCAGGGAAGGAAGGAAATGGATGGATGGATGGATGGATGGATGAGAGGGAAGGAGGGAAAAAGGGAGGGAGGGAGGGAGAAGGAAGGAAAGAAAGGGAGAGAGGAAGGGAAAGAGGGAAGCAAGCAGGCAGGAAAGGAAGGAAGGAAACAGATGGATGAGAGGGAGGGAGGGAGGGAGGGAGGGAGAAAGGAAGGAAGGAAGGAAAAGAGGAAGAGAGACAGGCAGGCAGGAAAAGGGAACCAGGAAGGGGGAGGGAGGGATGGAAGAAAGGAAGGAAGAAAGGAAGGAAGGAAGGAAGGAAGGAAGGAAGGAAGGAAGGAAGGAAGGAAGGAAGGAAAAGAGGAAGAGAGGCAGGCAGGAAAAGGGAACCAGGAAGGGGGAGGGAGGGAAGGAAGGAAGGAAGGAAGGAAGGAAGGAAGGAAGGAAAAGAGGGAGAGAGACAGGCAGGCAGGAAAAGGGAACCAGGAAGGGGGAGGGAGGAAAGGAAAGAGAGAGAGAGGCAGGCAGGAAAGGAAAAGGGAACCAGGAAGCGGGAGGGAGGGAGAGAAGCAAGGAAGGAGAAAGAGAAAGAAAGGAAAAGAGGGAGGGAGGAAAAAGTGAAAGAATGAAGATAGGGAGGGAGGAGAATGAGGAGGAAAGGAGGAGAGAAGGAAGGAGGTAGGTAGGAAGGAGGGAGGGAGGGAGGGAGGGAGGGGAAGGGGAAGAAGAAACACGGAAGGAGGGAGGGAGGAGGAAGAGAGGGCTGGAGAGAAGGAGGGGAGGGGGAGGAAAGGAGAGGAGAGGAGAGGTCTCTGTTCGTCTCTTGGTCTCTGTTACATTTCCTACTGTTACTATCAGCCCATTTCTCCATATTTGTCCAGGTCATTCCAAATTGTAGTTTTATTTTGTGTGTCAGAATGTACTGTAATGGGAATAACGGGGGAAAAAAGGAAGAAGAGAGTTGGAAGGGGTCTTGGAGGTCATCTAGTCCAGCCCCCTGCTCAAACAGGAAACCTTACACCATTTCAGACAAATGGCTGTCCGGTCTCTTCTTAAAAACCTCCCCGTTTTTTTGGAGCACCCACAACTTTGGGAGGAGGCAAGACGTTCCACTGATTTAATTGTTGGCCCCCATGCTCGGCTGAAGCCAAAACATATCACTCCCTTGATAAACTTCCTGTAATAATCACAGAACAAAATGTTGCGTACCGCGTGGAGGCATCTGGCAGTGTTTCCAGGTGCCTACTTAAAATGCCCATTATCCTAAAGGAAGCAAAATTGTCAGGGCGAGGGATGGATTTCCAACAAGTTAAATAATAACGAGGCAAAAACATTTCAAGCGCCCATTGCTCTCCGTCTCCAGCCTGAATTCTCAAAATAGAACGGGGTATAATAATAGAAATTGCCAGACTCAGGATGAATTGTACAAGCCATTTAGAACGACAAAGCTGTCCTCCTAAATCAGCGGCTGTGAGCTGAATGTGTTTGTATGTTGTGTGAATGAAATTAATTTTTAAATTTTTAATTTAATTGTGTTTTTAATTGTGTTGTTGTTGTGAGCCGCCCTGAGTCTTGGGAGAAGGGTGGCATATAAATTAAATAAATAATAATAATAATAAATACCTTTCAATTTGCCTTCTTTTTTCACCGAATGGAGCGTTTGGGGATCCGTTTGATCCATTTGGAATTTCGGTCTTTTTTTCTTAGTCTGTCGTTTCTCCTTTCTATTTCCTCTTCTTCTTTTTTTCTTTCTTTCTTTTTTTGTTCCCAGAGGCATGATTTACCCAGAACATAAGCCATGATTTATTCAAAGCCATTAGTTTGTTAACTAATCCATCATGGGCTGATTCACCTGTCACTCTAACTCAGCTGAAACAAACCAGATGACGAATTCCAGGTAATTAGTGTGGCTAGTTATCCCTGAAACCATCACCCTGCCCTAGTCTATAAAAACAGATAGTCCTCAATTTACAACAATTTTCAGCGACCGAAGTTAGAAGGGCACGGAGAAAAGTGACTTAACGACCGTTTTTCACACTTACGAGCGTGCCCACGGCCCCGCGTTCAAAATTCAGAGGCTTGGCAACTGATTCATATTTATGACGGTTGAAGTATCCTGGGTCATGTGGTCCCCTTTGGTGACATTTTGACAAGCCAAGTGAATATTGGCAGTGCATAATCGAAGCCAAAAACTGAATTCCCCTCCTGAGCACGTAATTAGCTTGAAACGCAGGCTTCCTCTCCAGCTCTCCAGTCGCCAGTTCCTTATCAGCTCTGGTTACAATAACCTTGATTCTCACGCTAAGTTTAGTGTTGTTATATCTAACTGGACTCTCATTCACATCCCTACCTTCCAGCATCATCTAACTCAGGGATAGGCCACCTTGGCCCTTTTATGACTCGTGGACTTCAACTCCCAGAATTCCTGAGCCAGCCACGCTGAGGGGAAAGGGAGAGGTTTCCAAGCTGAGCCATGCTGGCTCAGGAATTCTGGGAGTTGAAGTCCACGAGTCATAAAAGAGCCAAGGTTGCCTGCCCCTGATCTAACTCTAAAAGCGAAAGGTAAAAGATGGCTACATTTCCACCTGTTGTCAACGCAAAAACATCCGATGTGAGCAGCGTTGACAAACGTTGTTAACTTTGCACTGAAATGAAACTGTTGTTCAGTCGAGGACTTACCTGGGATTGCCAGGATCTGAATCTGAAGACATGCACACCAACACAGAGACACACACAGACACACAGAGAGAAAAATTCTTCCTATTGTCCTGCGTCCACTCCAAATAAGGATTTCCCGTCTCTTGGATTGCTAAATCTGTGTGTCTGCCTGTGTGTGTGTGTGTGTGTGTGTGTGTGTGTTTGTGTGTATGCGCCAGGGTTTCCAAGAAGGAAAAGGAACACCAGCAGAAGAGTTCAGCCAGGAGACTGGCATTCTTGTTACCTTGGTGCTTGTTTACAGGGTCAGCAATGCTGAAATAACAACCCTGGGATCTATGTCTACTTCTGTTTGGTAACAGGATCGGAGGTTAATCAGAGGTGGCAGGGAGACTGAGAAACAGCAGGCAGAAAAATAAAAAAAAAGGGGAGAGAGAGAGAGAGAGAGAGAGAGAGAGAGAGAGAGAGAGAGAGAGAGAGAGAGAGAGAGAGAGAGAGAGAAGAAACAGCTGAATGAGTCAGCAATGCAGACCGAGCAGAGCAAAGCAAAACCATGAACCAGTTGCATTAATTTATCAGTGTAATTCTTCCAAGAGCAGTTCCTCTGCTTTAGAAAATGGACAAACACACACACACACACACACACAGAGAGAGAGAGAGAGAGAGAGAGAGAGAGAGAGAGAGAGACTAATTTAGCACCCTGGCCAGTTGGATAATGCTTTCATTCTTCTGAATTCAGATGTATCTCTTCTTTGGACAGAAACTCCCTTAAAAAAAACAATGCAACAACAACAAAAAAAAAAACCCATGCAAACAAGGAAAAACACAAATTGTTCCTGCAGCTTTCTGGAAGATGTTCGATTGGAAGCGGAACAAGAAAACAGCTAAGGCCAGAGACCGCAGTCCCTCCCTCTCCCAGCCCCACCCCACCTCACAGGACTGTTGTTGTTGTGTGTGGGGGGGGGGGAAACAGGAAGAGAAAGGAGTATGTTTGCCCCCTTTGAGTTATTTATAAAAATAATAAAAGGCAGGATATAACAAAAGTGGACAACCCCTTGTCTGCAATGCTGTAAGGCAAGGGTCTTGAAACTTGGCCCTTTTATGGCTTGTGGACTTCAACTCCCAGAATTCCTCAGTCGGCCATGCCAGCTGAGGAATTCTGGGAGTTGAAGTCCACAAGCCATAAAAGGGCCAAGTTTCAAGACCCCTGTTATAAGGGCTCCTGCTTGACAGAATAACAAATTTGGAAGGGACCTTGGAGGTCATCTAGTCCAACCGCCTGCTCAGGCAGGAGACCCTATACCATTTCAGACAAATGGCTGTCCAAGCTCTTCTTGAAAACTTCCATTGTTGGAGCACCCACAATTTCTAGTGGCAAGTCATTCCACTGGTTAATTGTTCTCACTGTCAGGAAATTTCTCCTTAGTTCTAGGTTGCTTCTCTCCTTGATTAGTCTCCATCCATTATTTCTTGTCCTGCCTTCAGGCACTTTGGAAAATAGCTTGACTCCCTCTTCTTTGGGGCAGCCCCTCAAATATTGGAACACTGCTATCATGTCTCTCTCTCACACACACACAGACACACAAACCCATTTCTTCTTTTCATTAAACTAGATCAGGGGTAGGCAACCTTGGCTCTTTTATGACTCGTGGACTTCAACTCAAAGAATTCCTGAACCAGCATGGGGGAAACTTTGGCCCCTTCATGACTCGTGGACTTCAACTCCCAGAATTCCTGAGCCAGCATGGCTCAGTTTGGAAACCTCTCCCTTTTTCCTCAGCATGGCTGGCTCAGGAATTCTGGGAGTTGAAGCCCACATGCCTTAAAATTGTCAAGGTTGAGAAACACTGTTTTAAAAGATACCGCATCTTCTTTCTCTTTAAAGTCAATCTATCCATTTCTGCCCAAAGTCTGAATTTTGAACACGTGACCCTGGGGAAGCTGCAAGGGTCTTTATAAGTGTGGGGGGGGGGAAATTGGTCGTATCACTGCCCTTGTCATTTTAAACGGTCACTAAACGAACGGTGGCATGAAGGGGTACCTGTAATAGCAAAAATGAATTCTTTTCAAAGGCTTATTTTGTTGGAACAGGACCCTTCAGCTGGCTTTTCAAATCAGCCTTGCGTCCCAGCAATGGCCAGTTTTCTTGGCAAGATTTTCAGAAATGGATTGTCCTTCCTAGAACTGAGAGAAAGTGGCCGGCCCCAGTTCACCCAAGGCAAAACTAGAACTCGCTGCCCGCTAGTTTTCTAGTCCAGTTTCTTAAATCGCTTCTGTATATTAAACTGTCTTGTTTCTTCGTTTCATGCTTTCCGGCTATGAAATCCCGTGGATCCAACGTAACCATTGCTTTATTTCTGCTTTGTTTGGCTGTTTCCTCTTGAGACGTCTATCAGGAGACCAGAAGCACAGGGAGTGTCTGAAGCTGGCACCAAATGAAGGCACCAACCTCAAATCTTGGCGCCCTTGTCAGGAAAAAGTTGGGAAACATTTTTAAAAAAAGCCATTTTTGGTTGGACTCTGCGAGAGAAAAGGGTAACAGAAACAACAAAAGGAATAGGAAAATAGAAAGGGCGAATTTAATAGCCACCATAGTGAGTTTAATTTTTAAAAAGGGGGTGGCTTCTTTCTCTTTCTTTCTTTCTTTCTTTCTTTCCTTCTTTCTTTCTTTCTTTCCATAGTGAGTTCAATATTTAAAAAGGGAGTGGCTTCTTTCTTCTTTCTTTCTTTCCATAGTGAGTTTAATTTTTAAAAAGGGGGTGGCTTCTTTCTTTCTTTTTCTTTCTTTCTTTCTTTCTTTCTTTTTTTCTTTCTTTCTTTCCATAGTGAGTTTAATTTTTAAAAAGGGGGTGGCTTCTTTCTTTCTTTTTTTCTTTTCTTTTTCTTTCTTTCCATAGTGAGTTTAATTTTTAAAAAGGGGGTGGCTTCTTTCTTTCTCTTCCTTCCTTTCTTTTTCTTTCTTTCCTTCTTTTTCTCTTTCCTTTCTTTTTCCTCATTGCCATCTCCTTCCTTCCTTCCTTCCTTTTCTCTTTCCTTTCCCTCTGATTCCCATTTCCTCCCTCCCTTCCTTTTCACTTTCTCTTGGAGAATTCTGATCAATCGCTCTCTTCTGAATAGATCTCTGCCCTTCTGATCCCCATAGCATAGAAACCCACTTGGAGAAAAGATAAGACACCCACCAGTCAGCCATTTTGTGAGAGCAGCCACAACACACCCCTACCTCCAAACTCCAAAGGAGCTTGCCAGGCTAAATAAAGCTGGCAGCCCTTCTAGCTGTGTTTCTCAACCTCTGCAAGTTTCAGAGGAGGGGTGGTGGTGGGGACTTCAACTCCCAGAATTCCCCAGCCGGCTGGGGAATTCTGGGAGTTGAGGTCCCCCCCCCCTCCTCTGAAACTTGCAGAGTTTGAGAAACGGCAGCCTTACAGAAACGGATTTGAAAACAGCGACTGCTGAATTGAAACCCCAAATCCAGATGGATTTAATTAGAAAAATCGACCGTACCGATTCTGCTTAAGCAACTTAAGAAACAGCAATAGAGGGGGGGGGGAGAGAACCTACACACACACACACACACACACACACACAAAACACACACACAGAGACGCCTGCACCACCCCAGCTCCCTCCGTCCAAATAGGACGCGTCTGATTTCCAGCCCTCCCGTCCACCCGGGAGCCGGAGCCAGCCCCGCTCGCAAGGCGGAGGAGGAGGAGGAGGAGGCTGGTCGTCGGGAGGGCTCCGCGGGTGGCTGAGATGACGCGGCGGCCACGGAGGCAGCGCCGGGCGCGGAGCGGGAAGGGAGCCGCTGGCAGGCCGGGGGAAGCGACTCCGGGGCATTGGGGGAGCGGGAAGGGGGGAAAAGAGGCTTCCGTCCAGCCCGAATCTGCTCAGTCACGGCCTGGAAGGCTTCCAGGTGCAGAGCCGCCGCTGCCACGTGGTGCGAGGCTGAACATCAGCGCTCTGTCGCCCTGGAAAATTCCTTCAATTGCTCCCTCTCTCTCTCTCTCTCTCTGTGTGTGTGTGTGTGTGTGTGTGTACACCTACTCCTCGTTCTCTCGCTGTGTCTTTTTCTCTCAATGCTCTCTCTCTCTCTCCCTCTATTTGTGTGGATCTCTCTCTCTCTCTCTCTCTCTCTCTCTCTCTCTCTCTCTCCCCATCTCTCTCTGTCTGTCACTTTGTTAACCTCTCTCTTTCTGTCTGTCTTTTTCCTCTCCTCAGTCTATATTTCCTATCTATCTATCGATCTATCGATCTATAGATCTATCTATCTATCTATCTATCTATCTATCTATCTATCTATCTATCTATCTATCTATCTATCTATCTATCTATCTATCTATCTATCATCTATCTATCATCTATGTATATCATATACATAGATGATAAGAGATAGATAATAGATAGGTAGATGGATGATAGAGATAGATTATAGATAGATAGTTGTACAGTATATCTATCATTATCTATCTATCTATCTATCTATCTACCGGTATCTATCTATCTATCTATCTATCTATCTATCTATCTATCCATCATTAATCACTTGCTCTCTATTTGTCTACTGTTCTCTCTGTATATATCTCTACCTGTAGAGATATATACAGAGTATATATATCTACCTCTGTGTCTATCTTCTAGTGTATACTGTTTTTCTGTGTGTCTACCTCTATCTCTCTTTCTGTCTCTTTGTCAAACTCTCTGTCAAACTCTCTGTCTCTGTTTACTGTGTCTCTCTATCTGTCTGTCTACCTCCTGTGTGTCTCTCTCGCTCATTCTTATCTATCTATCTATCTATCTATCTATCTATCTATCTATCTATCTATCTATCTATCTATCTATCTATCTATCTTTCTATCATCTAATCTATCTTGCTCTCTATTTCTCTACCTGTCTCTCTCTGTGTGTCTCTCTCCTTTCTATTTGTTTCTATGCCTCTTGTTTTCTCTGTCTCTCTCTATTGTATCTGTCTTCTCCCCCATCTCTCTCTCTCTCTCCCTCTCCCTCCCTCCCTCTCTCTCTCTCTCTCTCTCCCTCCCTCTCTCTCTCTCTCTCTCTCTCTCTCTCTCTCTCTCTCTCTCTCCCTCTCTCTCTCTCTCTCTCTCCCTCCCTCTCTCTCTCTCTCTCTCTCTCTCTCTCTCTTTATCTGTTGCTCTATCTCTATCCAACTATCTGCATACTTATAGATTGCAAAAAGAAGTAGGAAGTGCAACTATCAACTTGTCATTTTATGTCATTGTCTTTGTCATTTTATGTTTAAAACACCAGACTGGCGTTTATGTTTCCTTTTTGCAGAATGAGTCATGGGAAGATTTCCAAGCAAATGTCATGGGTTTTTTTTGGGGGGGGGGGGAGATTCCTGCCATAGCAGAAGCCTCCCATTTGGAATCATTGTGGGTATCTTAATGAGAAAATGTAATTTTGACAGAACTCCTATTAATGAGAAAATATAACTTATTTCTCATTTGGTGTCTCCCTCCCCCAATTCTATCTTTTTGATAAGAGTTATTAGTTAGCACATAAGCAACAATGGAACATTGGTAACCTACAGGCCGTCCTCGACTTACGACCATAATTGACCCCCAGATTTCTGTTGCTAAGCAAGACAGTTGAGTTTTGCCCCGTTTTATGACGTCTCTCGCCACAGTTGTTAAGTGAATCCCTGCAGCAGTTGTGTTAGGAATATGGTTGTTAAGTGACTCTGGCATCCCCATGGAGATCGCTTGTCATAAGCCAGTGGGAAGCTTGTTAGGTTAGTAACATGGTTGTTAAATTAATGTAGCTTCCCCTTTTGACTTTGCGTCTCGGAAGGTCGCACAAGGAGATCACGTGACCCGGGACATTGCAACCGTCATAAGTACATGCCAGTTGCCGAGCCTCTGAATTTTGAACACGTGGCCCTGGGGAGGCTGCAAGGGTCGTAAGTGTGAAAAACGATCGTAAGTCACTTTTTAAAGTGCTGATATAACTTCGAACGATGAACCAAAGGGTTGTAAGTTGGAAACTGGCTATAATTCCTTGCATTGTTTGGATTTTGCTTTGGTTCTTCAATTAACCCTCATGTTTTTCCAGCGGCTCTTAAACGAAATGGCTCCCCTTGCTTAGAAGCTCCTGATCCCATAGTCAAAAGATAGAAAAAGAAAAAAAAGGAAGAAAGGAAGAAAGGAGGGAAGACCACATCGTCATTGATCGAGGGGGGTGGATTCTCTCTTGCTACGATGCTTTTCTCAAGAAGGAAGTCTTGTCGCTTTGTCAGCTTTATTTTAACGTTGTTTTTCAGATTTTGCAAGATCTCCCTGGTGCCTACAGAAACCCAATTTTCCTATTCTTCCACATGGGGAAGGAAACGAAAGAGCAAAACCGCCGGTAGTCCTGGACTCACAAGTACACTTACGACCATTTTTCACACTTAAAACCGTTGCAGCACCCTCCTAGGTCGGGGGTAGGCAACCTTGGCTCCTTCATGACTGGTGGACTTCAACTCCCAGAATTCCTGAGCCAGCATGGTGGAACTATGGCCCCCTCATGACTCGTGGACTTCAACTCCCAGAATTCCTGAGCCAGCATGGGGGAAATATGGCACCTTCATGACTCATGGACTTCAACTCCCAGAATTCCTGAGCCAGCGTGGCTCAGCTTGGAAACCTCTCCCTTTCCCCTCAGCATGGCTGGCTCAGGAATTCTGGGAGTTGAAGTCCACGAGTCATAAAAGAGCCAAGGTTGCCTACCTCGGGCCTAAGTCACATGATCAAAATTCAGCTGCTTGGCAACTGGCTCCTATTTATGATGGTCGCTGTGTCCTGAGGTCACGTGATCATTTTTGCAACCTCCTAACAAGCAAAGTCAATGGGGAAAGCCAGAGGTCTTGGTTCCGAGGGATGAGACTCTTCAAAGAGCTTCGAGGCATTGTTTACCTTAAATAATCTTTATTCGAGTAGCACAGCATCGGCTCGTACATAGGCAGAGCCAAAATCTGAATCCCCCTCCCCTGAGCACATAGTATCAAAGCACAATTCCCTCCTCTAAAATCACAATCATAAATCACATTCCTCAATTAGTTTGAAATGCAGGCTTTCCCTCCAGTTCTCCAGCCCGACTAGTTCTTATCCTCTCTTATTTCAATAACCTTGATTCTCACACTAGGTCCAGTATTGTTATGTTTAGCTAAACTCTCATGCACATTCCCCCCACCCCCAGCATCATCTAACTCTAGCTCTAACTCGAAGTGTAAAACATAAGTAAATTGGCTGCATCTCCATAACGTTGTCAAAGCAAAAACGTCTGATGTTAGCAGCGTTGACACCAGATTCACTTAGCAACCGTAAATTACTAACTTAACCATTGCCATGATTCACTTAACAACCAGTGGCAAGAAAGGTCATAAAACGGGGTGAAGCTCCCTGAACAAATGTTTCACTTAGCAACGTAAGTTTTAGGCTCTGTTGTGTTCGTAAGTCGAGGACTATCGGTAGCTGTATTTACAATGGTTGCAGCGTCCAGGGGGTCACGTGATCAGCTTTTGAGAACTTCTGACAAGCCTAGTCAACGAGGAAGGCAGATTTACTGAACAACCACGTTACTCACTTCACAAGCACGATCAGAAATGTTGCAAAATGGGGGCGAAACTCCCTGAACCAATGTCCCACTTAGCAACGGAAGTTTTGGGCTGAGTTGTGGTTGTAAGTCAAGGATTACCTGTAGTAGGTCATTTTCACAGTTGCTCTGAGGTCCCCGTAAGCCCTGGGGCCTTAGCTCGGTCAACAAGCCAGCCACGCCCTCGTCCCCGTCGCCTTTCTAATAGGTAGACATTCATTTGGTTACAGCTGCTATCAATAGTACCAAAACAAACAGGTAAATGTGTTTGTGGATGCCTCTGTCTGCATGTGTGCGTGTGTGTGTGGGGGGGGGAGGTGTTTTCATAGGCTGTAGGTCTAATATGGGAATTTAAAAATAGCAGCAATTAAAGAAGAAAAGAATGGAAGGCAAACTGTGATGTCTCCCCCCTGAAGCAAGGCAAAGCATCTGTGAAAGGATAATTCGGAAGGCCTGAAAGGGCAAAATCAGGTTTTACATGTCCGTAAGGAAGAAATCCAGAGTGGCATTTCCAGGCACTGCTGTTAGAATATAATCTAGAGACAGAGAAAAAAAAAAAAGGAGGGGAAGGGAAAGCGGAAGGGGAGAGGAGAAGGAGGAGGAGGAGAGGAGGAGGAGGAGAAGAAGAAAAAGAAAGAAAAGCCCCCCCACCTTTTTAAAAATTAAACGCACTATGGAAAAAAAGAAAGAAAAAGAAAGGAAAGAAGAAAGAAAAAGAAAAAAAGAAAGAAGCCACCCCCTTTTAAAAAATTAAACGCACTATGGAAAGAAAGAAAGAAAGAAAGAAAGAAAGAAAGAAAGAAAGAAAGAAAGAAAGAAAGAAGAAAAAAGAAAGAAAAAATTTGTAGTTGAATTTTTCAACAGTCACTGGCAAGAAAAAAACCAGCGCCACTTTACGACCATTGCAGCATCCCCATGGTCACATGATCAAAATTCAGACTGACTCATATTTATGACGGTCACATTGTCCCGGGGTCAAATGATCCTTCCTTCCTTCCTTCCTTCCTTCCTTCCTTCCTTCCTTCCTTCCTTCCTTCCTTCCTTCCTTCCTTCCGACTTAGCAATAGCATTTAGACTTATATACCGCTTCTCACTGCTTTACAGCCGTCCCTAAACGGTTTACAGAGTCAGCCTGTGGCCCCCAACAATCTGGGCCCTCCTTTTACCCACCTCGGAAGGAGGGAAGGCTGAGTCAACTTTAAGCTGATCAGGATCGAACTCCTGGCAGTGGGCAGAATTAACCTGCAATGTTGCATTCTAACCACTACACCACCATGGCCCTTCCTTCCTTCCTTCCTTCCTTCCTTCCTTCCTTCCTTCCTTCCTTCCTTCCCTTCCCTTCCCTTCCTTCCAACTTAGCAATAGCCCTTAGACTTATATACCACTTCACAGTGCCTTTACAGCCCTCTCTATGAGTCAGCCTGTTGCTCCCCCTAACAATGTGGGCCCTCCTTTTATCCACCTTGGAAGGAGGGAAGGCCGAGTCAACTGTAGACCACTTTAATGGAGGAGCTGAAGCAGGAATGTCAGTTTTAGCACAGGGAGAGGCGGAACAGATGGGATGCTCTCTCTCATCCCTCCACAGAACAATCCCCGTTATATAATTTCCTGCTTGTGTATTCATGTAGATTTTTCATTGCACAATCCGAGATGGGTCTCCTTTGAGCCCCGTTGTGTTTCAAAGGGATTCTTAGTGCTCAGCATGATCAGAACTGCAGCCATGTTTAATGCAAGAGCAGATAGATATTGTCAACTGCCCGGCTGTGCGAATTCAATATTCAGGAAACTCTACGGTGCCGTAAGAGATAATCTTTATTGAATACACATCCTGGCGTTGGAAGAAGCAAAATCAACTCTAGTTTTCCCACGCGAAATTCTGGTTAGTTAACGATGGGTCTTCCAACTTTGCCCTTTTATGACTTGTGGACTTCAACTCCCAGAATTCCTCAGCCAGGCACGCTGCAACAGGGGAAGTCCGGTCCAAACATCTTAAAGGATGCCAGCTGAGGAATTCTGGGAGTTCAGTCCACAGATCTTAATGCTGGCTAAGGAATTCTGGGAGTTGAAGGCCACAAGTCTTAAAGTTGCCAAGTTTGAAGATCCCTAATCTAGACGCAGAGGTAGGCAACCTTGGCTCTTTTATGACTCGTGGACTTCAACTCCCAGAATTCCTGAGCCAGCCTGGCTCAGCTTGGAAACCTCCCTTTCCCCTCAGCATGGCTGGCTCAGGAATTCTGGGAGTTGAAGTCCACGAGTCTTAAAGCAGCCACATTTGAAGACCCCTGGCTTTTCATAACCCCCACCCACCATGTTGGCCAATCACATCCTTTCTGTTTGTTATGGGAAGGGTCCACTTCTCCATCAGACACCTTTTTTGGGGGGTAAAATTTTTATTAATTTTTTCCATATAATTCAACAGTACTTATTCAACAACGTGTTGTCTGAGTTTATCATTTACTAATGCAAATTTAATCCTTTATTCTTTTCTCCAGCCATTGATAGAACAAGTCCTAAGTCTGATAGTATTGTTTCTTCTTTTTCTTTCAACCCCAAAGTCAGTCTGTCCATTTCCGCATATTCTAGTATTTTTTTAATTATTTCCTCCTCTGATGGTATTTCTTCCTTTTTCCAATATTGCGCAAATATGACTCTTGCCGCTGTTATCACATCTAAAATCAAATATACTGCTCAAAAAAATAAAGGGAACACATCCTATAAGAAATCCTATAGGATGTGTTCCGTTTATTTTTTTTTTGAGCAGTATATATGCTTTGTTTATCAATCTTTTCTGGCATAGTACCTAATAAAAAAAGTTCAAGTTTAAAACCTACGTGTTTCCCCAACATCTTTTCTAGCCAAGTATGTATTTATTTTCCAGTACCTCTTTGCTTCAACACATGTCCACCATGCCTGATAATCGGTACCTGACTTATGTTTACATTTCCAACATCTATCTGACATATTTTTAAAGATTTTTGCCAATCTTGCTGGTGGCAAGTGCCGTCTACAAAACATTTTATATAAATTCTCCTTATAAGAAGCTGCCATTGTCAGTTTATAACAGGGGTCTTCAAGCTTGGCCCTTTTATGACTTGTGGACTTCAGCTCCCAGAATTCCTCAGCCAGCGTGCCCGTCTGAAGAATTCTGGGGGTTTATTTATTTATTTATTTATTAAATTTCTATGCCGCCCTATTCCGGGAACTCAGGGCGGCTCACAGCATAAATAGAAATCCAATATAAAAAACTACATAATACATATTTGCGCTGGAAAAGGTGCAAAAAAGGGCAACAAGAATGATCAAGGAAATGGAGCGCCTCCCTTATGAAACCAGATTGCAACGCCTTGGTCTCTTCAGCCTTGAAAGACGGCGTTCAAGGGGTGACTTGATCGAAGTGTATAAAATCATGCATGGGATAGAAAAGGTGGATAGAGAAAAATTCTTTTCTCTATCACACAATACCAGGACAAGGGGGCACTCCCTAAAGCTCATAGCTAAGAAAGTGAGGACAAATAAAGGGAAATATTTCTTCACCCAGAGGGTCGTTGGTTTATGGAATTCACTTCCTGAAGGGGTCGTGACAGCTGTCAGCCTTGACAGCTTCAAGGCAGGGCTAGATAGATTCATGGATGCCAAGTGTATCGGTGGTTATTAAAACGGATGTCCATGTGCCGCCTCTATGTTGGTTGAGGCAGGCAGGATTCCCTTGGGTACCATTTGTTGGGGGTCAAGGGAAAGGGAGGGTTTTGCCTTCTCGTTCTGCTCAAGATCCCCATGTACAATTGGTGGGCCACTGTGTGACACAGAATGCTGGACTCGATGGGCTTTGGCCTGATTCAGCATGGCTCTTCTTATGTTCTTATATATAAAAATACATATATAAAAAAGAGAACCCCTAAATTAAGAAACCATTCATTCAGCAAACATACACACAAACATACACTGGCTAGGGACAAGATGTCAACTGCCCCAGGCCTGTCGGCAGAGATGGGTCTTTAGTAGTTTACGAAAGGTGGGGAGGGTGGGGGCGATACGGATCTCCGGGGGGAGTTGATTCCAGAGGGCCGGGGCCGCAACAGAGGCGGCCCTTCCCCTAGGAAGTCCACAAGCCATAAAAGGGCCAAGTTTGAAGACCCCCTGGTTTATAATTTCTTTCCCACAAGTTTTGCCATTTTTCTAATTCTATGTTATATCCAAAGTTCTTCGGCCATGTTATCATTGTTTCTTTAAGTTGTTCATCTCCCCCAGAGGTTAGCAAGCATCTTGGCAATTCGACCTTGGCAGAAATACTGTAAATGAAATGAGATGAAACACAAACCTCCTCAGAATTGCATTCATACAGAGCAGCGGTTCTCAACCTGTGGGTCGCGACCCCATTTGGGGTCGAACGGCCATTTCACGGGGGTCGCCTAACAACGCAGTCCGCCATTTCCCCCCCCTTTTCCTTAGCTGTGCTACTCCCTCTTATTCTATTGGCTTTTGAAAGCCAATAGAATAGAGTCTCTTGAATAGAGTCTAATTCTATTGGCTTTCAAAAGCCAATAGGAATTGTCCAGGCTGTCTCTGCCCTGCTGAGCCCGCCAAAAGTCCTAGTCTGCAAACAGTGCTGCAAGTTGTCTGCAGTGAAGGCGAACTGTCTGGAAGTTTCCACTCCTCCCTGCTGAGCAACTACTAAAAAGGTAAGTAAAAGAGGGCCAGGGGTGGGAGGTGGGAGGCCGGCGGGCGCAGGGAGGGTTGCTGGCGCGCGTGGGGCCCAGCGGGTGCCTCACCTCCCTTGGGCTGGGCCAGCTGGTGGCCCAGCCGGTGGTCGCCCTGCACCGTCGCTGCCCCTTGCCAGCTACGCCTCGGCCGGCGCAGGGGGGTGGCACCATGCATGCGCGGCGCTCCCGGGCAGGGAAATAGTCCTCGACTTACAACCAGTTGGGAAGTCCTCGACTTACGACCGGTTGGGAAGTCCTCGACTTACGACCGGTTGGGTAGTCCTCGACTTATGACCGGTTGGGGGTCGCGGCATTAAAAAGGTTGAGAACCACTGATATAGAGTCACCTCTGCAAATTGACTGACTGACTGACTGACTGATTGATTGATTGATTATGGGCCATCAGGTTGTTTTCAACTCCCAGCGACCACATCCATAGGTAGTTCTCCAAAATTTCAGAGATGTTTAGGGGACTGGAAGTTAAAACATAGGAAGAATGGTGCTGGAATTGGGTATGTTTAGTTTAATGAAAAGAAGGATTGGGGGTGTGTGTGTGGGGGGGAGGGGGAAACATTCTGGCAGTCTTCCAGGATTTGAGGGGCTGCCCCAAGGAAGAAGGGGGTCAACTTATTTTCCAAAGCACCCGAAGGCAAGACAAGACAAGAAACAATGGATGGAAACTAACTGAGGAGAGAAGCAACCTGGAATTAAGGAAAAACGTCTGACAGTGAAGACAATTAACCAATGGAACAGCTTGCCACCAGAAGTTGTGGGTGCTCCATCACTGGAGGTCTTTCAGAAGAGACTGGACAGACACTTGTCTGAAATAGTAAGAGGTTGTCCGGCTTGAGCAGGGGGTTGGACTAGATGACCTCCAAGGCCCCTTCCAACTCTTGTTGCTCTATGTTCTATGACACTTTCCGGAGAATTGTAGCCCTGCTTCTCTTGCTCAGGCTGATTTCCCAAGGAGGCCTGCCATAAGTGACAAATGCGAAAAAGCTGGATTAAAAAATGTTTCTGTCTTCCCTTTTCTGTAAGTCTTAACGTCAAGCAGAAGGGTGGTGGTGGTGGGGGGAAAAAAGGGAAGTTGTGTTTTTGTTCTTCTGTCTGGCACGACTGCAGCTTCCATTCATGGTGGAGGAAGTGCCCCATGAGGATGTCTTCTCCACAAACCACTTGAAAGAAACCCAGCTCAGCTTGCGAGGTGGGCCCTTTGTGCTATCCTTGGAAGGCGGAGGCATTCAGAAAAGGCAGGCACAGCCACAACTTCTCGGTGCATTAATGATTCACCTGTGGAGATGGTTACCAGCGTCCAAATTTCTGGGTGTGCAGCTAACGAGGAGGCTGACTTGGTCACTCAACAGGAAGACACTGGTGAAGCAGGCACAGCAGCACCTGCATTTTCTGCGTCCATGAGAAAAGCACATCTTCCTTCCCCTGTCCTGACCACTTTCAACAGGGGGACGATCGAGAGCAACCTCATACAACATCAGAGTCTGGTTTGGAAGCATCCCTGCTTCAGACAGGAAGGCGGTGCGGAGAGTGGTGAGGACAGTAGAAAAGATCATTGGCAGCTCCCTCCCTCCCATCCAGGACATGGCACAGAAGCGATGCTTGAGCAGGGTCTGCAAGATTATCTGGGACAGGACACATCCTCTCCACGACCTGTTTTCCTTGTTCCCTTCTGGGAGGAGGGGGCTTCGTGGTATCCGTAGCAGAACATCCAGATTCAACCATAGTTTCATTCCATACAACATTAACCTTGCGAACTCTCAAGCTTCCTCCTTCCGTTATATATTCAAGATGGACAGTATTTGATATTTATTTGCTACGTACATGTAGGGATGTGGGTCTATACATATGTTGTTCATAGTATGCTTAGGTGTGCGTCATGTATGTTTCACTTTGAGAGCGGGCAACTAAATTTCATTTTTGATGTGTGCCTTTGTGCCCACAGTAAAAAAAATGACAATAAAGGTTGTCTTATCTTATCTCAAATGAGGCTGTAGTTTTTCTCCGTTTGGGATTGCAGACTTGACTCCTGGTTGCTTCCCAGCTATTCTGTGGCTGTGGTGTTTCCGGGGATCTTTGGAAATATGGCTGCTTGCAATGGTTGGTTCCATCTCAGCGGGACTCTGTTGTCTCAGATTCACATCGCCCGGGTTCAGGAAACAGAGCTGGGTCAGGGCCCCCTTGCAAACATACAGTACATAGGTTGTCCCTGATCCCTTCCTTTGGGTGTTATTCCTCTTTCTTCCCCTTTCCTTTCCCTCCTGCTCCTCTCCTTCTCCTGACTTTCATTCCTTCCTTCTCTTCCTTCCCTCCTCCCACTTTTTCTACTTCTCCTTTCTTCTCCCTTCCCACTTTTTTCTATCGCCTTCCCTCCCCATTCCTTTTTCCTCTCATCTCTTTCCCTTCCTGTTCCTTTCTCGTCTTCTTTTTCTTCTTTCCTTTTCTCCTGCTCTTCTTACCGTCCTTCCTTTTCTCCCTTCCCTCCTCCCCATTTCTCCCTTCCTTTCTTTCTTATCCTCCCTCTACCTTCCCACTCCACTGCTTTTTTTTCTCCTTCTGCTCCCCTTTCCTCACTCTCTCCCTTTCTTCCTTTCCCTCCCTCCCGGTCTCTGTCTGAAGCTGATTATTTTTTTTATATTTTCCTTCCAAACGAGGAAAAAATTGTGAGTAAAGGTTTGCACTAAATGTTTTTTTTATTAAAAGACATTTTCAGTCTTGTTTAACATGATAAAAGCATTGGAGGCCAACAAAACTTATGACCAATGATTGAGGGAACTAGGTATCTCTAGTGTTAACGAAGAGAAGGACCAGGGGTGACATGATAGCAGTCTTCCAATATTTAAGGGGCTGCCACAAAGATGAGGTCAACTTATTCTCCAAAGCCCCTGAAGGCAGGAAGAGAAACAATGGTTGGAAACTGAACAAAGAGAGAAGCAACCTGGAATTAAGGAGAAACTTCCTGACAGTGAGGACAATTAACCAGCGGAACAGCATGCCTCCAAAAATCGTGGGTGCTCCATCCCTGGAGGGTTTTAAGAAGAGGCTAGACAGTCACTTGTCTGAAATGGTAGAGGTTCTCTTGCTTAAGCAGGGGGCTGGACTAGAAGACCTCCAAGGTCCATTCCAGCTCTATTCTATTCTAAGATCTCCTTCATTGATAAGATCTCCTGCCTTGTATATGATTGAGAGTTAACACTGTCTTGTTTCCTTTAAAAGCACATTCTTCTTTACTCCAATTTGTGTGCTTCTTCCCAAATAAACTACTATGTTACAGTTCTTGTTGTGCGCCCAGCAACCCCAACCGTCATGACCAATGATGAGGGATGCTGGGAGGTGTAGTCCATCTGTTTTTCAGAAGGCAGCTGGTCACCACAGTTCTGAGAAGAGTCACAAGGATGCTGAGGGACTTGGCTGAATCCTACGAAGGCTGGTTGAAGGAACGTGCCCTTTTCAGCCCAAAGAACAGAAGGCTGATGGGACTCATGATACCTGGAGTCCTTTTCCGAATCATGGAGCACCACCACGGAGAGGCGGGCTGGGTTTATTCTCCAGAGCTCCCGCAGGCCAGGACAAGGACCAACGGACAGACACTTCGCACAAGGAGACCCAAACTCAGAATACGTTTGGAGGGATTTCCTGACAGTTAAGAGTTACGAAGGGTGGAAGAGCTCGTCTCCTGTAATCATGGGTGCTCCATCTCCAGAGGTCATTTAACTGGCATGTCTGAGAATTCCTGGTCTGGAGAAAAGGTTGGACTTGAAGGCCTCCAAGGTCCTTTCCAAGTTATCAGTCTACCCGACTCCATGCTTTCCTTGGGATGTGACCGATGGGTGGACAGCCAGAGGTGGGAGGTGAAGAGAAGACCTTGCAGCTGGCAATGAAAAGGTTTCTTCTCTCTCTCTTCCTCTCTCTCCCTCTCTCCTTCTCCCTTGCTCCCTCTTTCTCCCATTCTCCCTCCCTTTCTCTCTCCCTCCCTCTTTCTCACTGTCCTTCCTTCTTTCCCTCTCCCTCCCTTCCTCTCCCTTCTCTCTCCTCCCTCTCCCCTTCTCCTTTCCTTCCTCCCTCTCTCCCTCCCTCTCCCCCTCTCTTCCCCTGTCCCTCTCTCTCTCCCTCCCTTCTCCCTTCCCCCCTCTTCCCCCTTCTCTCTCTCCTTCCCTTTCTCTCCCTCTCCCTCCCTTCTCCCTTCCTCCCTCTCTTCCCCTCCTTCTCTCTCTCCCTCCCTCCTTCTCCTCTCCCTCCCTCCCTCTCCCCTTCTCTCCCTCTCCCTCTCCCACCTTCCTCCCTTCTCTCTTCCTCCCTCTCTTCCCCTCCTTCTCTCTCTCCTTCCCTTTCTCTCCCTCCCCCTCCCTCCTCTCCCTCCCTCTCCCCTTCTCTCCCTCTCCCTCTCTCCCACCTTCCTCCCTTATCCCTTCCTCTCTCTTCCCCTCCTTCTCTCCCTCTCGCTCCCTTTTTCTCTCCCCCTCCCCCCCTCCCCAACACCCCAGCCGTTAAAGGCCACTGCTGAACCCCGGGCGTCGGGGGGGGGGGACAGCGAAGACCACCCCTCCCTCTCCTCCAGAGGCGGGAGTCCAAGCCGGGGTGGGGGTGGGGGACGATCGTCCCGCTTCTGGTCCCCCCCCTCGGGCCTTCTCGGAGTCGGCTGCGACCCTCCCTCCCTCCCTCCTTCCCGACGCGGGCCCGGCCGGGGCCTCTCCCAGCCCCCGAGGGAGGCGGACGGGACGGGATGGCCGCTGCCTGCGTCACGGGGCTCGTGAGTCAGCCCGAGCGACCGAGCCGGAGCCGGAGCCGGAGCCGGAGCCAGCCGGCTGGACAGGCGGCCGTGGAGGGAGGAAGAGTGGCCGGAGTCCGCGCGCGACCCCCCGGCCTGAAGGCAGGAAGGGGCCCTTCGAGGGCGGCTCTGGCCTGAGTCCCCGGCCGAGGCCGCGGAGGGAGCGGAGGCTTCGGAGGGCCGGCCGGGGAAAAGCTGCCGGCGAGCGGGAGGAATTCGGGGGAGGGGAGGGTGAGCCCGATCGGCCTTGATGGGGATCAGCCAACTCCCTCCCTCCGATTTCTTTTCCTTCCTTCCTTCCTTCCTTCCTTCCTTCCTTCCTTCCTTCCTTCTCTTTTCTTTTCCTTCTGCAGTCTTTTCCTTTCCTCTTCCTTCTCGTTTCCCCCATTCCTTTCCTCTTCCTTCCTTCTCTTTCCCCCTTTCCTTTCCTCTTTTCCTCTCCCTTTTCTTCCCTCTTCCTTCCTTCCCCTTTCCTTTCCTCTTTTCCTCTTCCCCTTTCCTTTCCTCTTCCTTCCTTCCCCCTTTCCTTTCCTCTTTTCCTCTTCCCCTTTCCCTCCCTCTTTCTTCTCGTTTCCCCATTCCTTTCCTCTTCCTTCCTTCCCCCTTTCCTTTCCTCTTTTCCTCTTCCCCTTTCCCTCCCTCTTTCTTCCCTCTTCCTTCCTTCCCCTTTCCTTTCCTCTTTTCCTCTTTTCCTCTTCCCCTTTCCTTCCCTCTTCCTTCCTTCTCCTTTCTTTTTTCCCCTCCCTCCCTCCCTTCGTTTTCTTTTCTGTTCCTTCTGCTGTCTTTTCCTTTCCTCCTTCTCTTTTCCTTTTCCCCTTTCCTTTCCTCTTCCTTCTCGTTTCCCACATTCCTTTCCTCTTTCTTCCTTCCCCTTTCCTTTCCTCTTCCTTCCTTCCCCCTTTCCTTACCTTTCCTCTTTTCCTCTTCCCCTTTCCTTCCCTCTTCCTTTTTCCCCTCCCTCCCCCCCTTCATTCTGTTCCTTCTGCTGTCTTTTCCTTTCCTCCTTCTCTTTTCCTCTTTCATTTCCTTTTCCACCTTCCTTCCTTCCTTCCCCTTTTCCTTTTTTCCTTTCCTTTCTTTTCCTTTTATCTCCTTTCCTTTATTTTTTCTTCCCCGCCCTTGTCCTTTCCCCCTCCCCTCTCCTCTGTCTTCTGAAAGGTATTTACAAAGGCATCTACTCCCTTTATGCTATCCTCACAACATCAACCCTGTGAGGTAGGCTGGCCAGGATGAGAATGACTGAGCTAAAGTCCTCCCCCCCAGGGAACTCTGCAGGTGGGGAATGACATCAGTCCGCTCCCAGCCCAGCCTCTTCACTATATGCCCCACCGAGGCCTTGCTTGCGAAGTGGATCCCGGACTTCCTGAGCAATTCCTAAAGGGAGCATTTGACTAGCTGGGGCTCAGTGCTAAACTGCAGTCTGGCTTGGCCTTGTCTGCTCAGATATGTCTTGGGCAGAGTGCTAAAGAATAGAATAGCGCTGGAAGGGACTTCGGAGGTCTTCTAGTCCAGCCCCCCCCCCGCTTCCAGTCCCCTAAATACCCAGTTGTGGGATTCAAATACCTGAACAACTGGTTCTCTGTGCGAATGTAGGCCTGGGCCTCTGAGGCCTAGAATGGACTTCTGGAAGTGACATCCACGCACTTCTTGTGGGCCGTTCTAGGCCCGTGAGGCCTCCTTCAGGCCTTCCAGGCCTAGAACGGACTTCTGGAAGTGACATCCATGCACTTCCTGTGCGCTGTTCTAAGCCTGGGAGGCCTCCAGGCCTCTGAGGCCTAGAATGGACTTCTGGAAGTGACATCCACGCACTTCCTGTGGGCCGTTCTAGGCCTGTGAGGCCTTCTTCAGGCCTTCCAGGCCTAGAACGGACTTCTGGAAGTGACATCTGTGCACTTCCTGTGCGCTGTTCTAAGCCTGGGAGGCCTCCAGGCCTCTGAGGCCTAGAATGGACTTCTGGAAGTGGCATCCACTCACTTCCTGTGGGCCGTTCTAGACCTGGGAAGCCTCTTCTAGGCCTCCCAGGCCTAGAATGGACTTCCAGAAGCAACATGGGGTTCAGCCAGTTCTCCAAACTCAACAACATTTAACTACCGGTTCTCCCAAACTGGTGCAAACGGGCTGAATCCCACCACTGCCTATACCATCTCAGACCGGTGACTGTCTAGCCCAGGGGTTCTCAACCTTGGCAAAGCTGCCTGAGGAATTCTGGGAGTTGAAGTCCACAAGTCTTAAAGTTGCCAAGGTTGAGAACCCCTGGGCTAGCCTCTTAAAAATCTCCAGTGATGGAGCGCCCACGATTTCTGGAGGCAAGCTGTTCCACTGGTTAATTGTCTTCACTGTCAGGAAGTTTCTCCTTAATTTGTTCAGTTTCCAACCATTGTGTCTTGTCCTTCCCTCTGGTGCTTTGGAGAATAGTTTGACCCCCTCTTCTTGGTGGCAGCCCCTCAAATACTGGAACGCTGCTATCATGTCTCCCCTATTTCTTCTTTTCTTTAGACTGGTCAAACCCAAGTCCTGCAGCCGTCCGTCGTTTGTTTTGGTCTCCAGGCCTCTGATCATCTTAGTTGCTCTTCTCTGAATTTTTTCCAAACTCTCAACATATTTTTTGTGATATGGTGACCAAAACTGGATGCAATATTCCAGGTTTGGCCTTACTAAGGCTTTATAAAGCAGTACTAATACTTTGCGTGATCTTGATTCTATGCCTGTGTTTATACAACCCAGGATTGTATTCGTTTTTTTGGTTGCTGCTGCACCCTACTGGCTCATGGTCAAGTGATCGTCCACTAGGACTTCCCAGTTACTGTTTAAAGGTAAGTTACTGTTTTTAAGAGATGAAGAACTTCTCCTTTGAAGATAACCACAGTCTCCAATTCTTTCCAAACCAACATAGAAAAAAATCATTTAGTCTAGAGTTGTACTCTGGAGCTCTGGGGAGGCACTTGCCCCCCCTCAGATGTTTTAGGCAGCCTTCCCCAGGTGCCATTTCAGGCAACTCTTTCTGATCAAGAAATAGTTTGAGAGCCAAAACAATCACTTGCAGACCGTTTCCATCAAACAGGGCCCTCCAATATGGGAGAGTTTAGTTCCCAGAATTCCAGTTTCTATGCTAGCTAAGGAACCTGGGAAACGAAATTCTCTACAATTAAAAGACACAACGTTGGAGAAGATGGATGTTAAGCAAATAAAACTCAGCTGTGATGGTTGGAATAGACATTTAACTGGGTAGAAGACTCACATCTTCTAAGACAAAATGGAGAACCGTGGCCCTTTTATGACTCGTGGACTTCAACTCCCAGAATTCCTGAGCCAGCCAAGCTGAGGGGAAAGGGAGAGGTTTCCATGCTTAGCCATGCTGGCTCAGGAATTCTGGGAGTTGAAGTCCATGAGTCATAAAAGAGCCAAGGTTGCCTACCCCTGTCCTAAGTCCTTCTGTTCTAAGCGGTGCGCCTCCTAGACCAGGGGTAGGCAACCTTGGCTCTTTTATGACTGGTGGACTTCAACTCCCAGAATTCCTGAGCCATTCGTGCTGAGGGGAAAGGGAGAGGTTTCCATGCTTAGCCATGGTGGCTCAGGAATTCTGGAAACTGAAGTCCACAAGTCATAAAAGGCCATCATTCCCCACCGCTGTTCTAAGACTTTGTTTGCTATATAAGGCTACGAGATTAGCTTCTTCCCATCTTTAAAAAATATTTCAAATATTTTCCTTTCTTTAAATTGCTTACCTATTGCTCTAAAACCTCAAAGGTGGTCCTTGACTTATAAGCGTTTATTTAATGACGATTCGAAGTTACAATGGCAATGACTTACGGCCATTTTTCACACAGTCATTGCAGCATGTGATCGAAATTCGGCCACTTGGAAACTGGCAGGTACTGATGACGGTTGCAGTGTCCTGGGGACCACGTGATATCCCTTTTGTGACCTTCTGACATGCCAATTCAACGGGGGAAGACAGCTTCGCTTAACAACCTTGCGTTAACGCTGCTAACATTGGATGTTTTTGCTTTGACAACAGTTGGAGATGCAACCATTTTCTTCTTATGTTTTACTCTTAGAGTTAGATCAGACATGTCAAACACAAGGCCCGGGGGCCGGATGTGGCCCGTGAAGTGGTTTCATGTGGCCCGCGAAGCCATGCTGGAAACAGTGAGGGAATGGGCCCCACTGCCTTGGCCCTGGCCCAGGCTGGCTGGCAGCCAATGTACAATTTTGTGGTGGTCATCTATGCTGAAACATATTCAGTTTTAGCGCCACAAGGCCGTCCGGAAATAGCGAGGAACCGGCCCCTGCCGCATCGGCCCTGCCCCCTGAGTGCATGCTGGGGAGGTGTCACCCTTTGTGAGGAATGAAGAAATGGACCATGCCTTGACGCTTGCCCCGGTCCCACCCCCCTTCTCCCTGAGACCTTCAGATCTGTCCCACTCCTGCCCAGGCCCCCACAGGCACCATTGACGCGAACGATGCCCACCCAGTAGCCCCCCCTGCCCCCCGAGGGCAGCCGCAATGCTGATGTGGCCCTCAGTGAAATTGAGTTTGACACCCCTGAGTTAGATGATGCTGGGGGGAAGAATGTACATGAAAGTTTAGTTAGACATGACAATACTGTAACTAGTGTGAGAACCAAGGTTATTGAAATAAGAGATGATAAGAATTGGCGGCTGGAGACCTGGAGGGGAAGCCTGCATTTCAAACTAATTGGAGAATGTGATTTATGACTGTAAATTAGAGGAGGGAATTGTGCTTTGATACTATGTACTCAGGGGAGGGGAATCCATTTTTTTGGCTTCGACTGTTAGTGCCGATGCTATGCTTCTCAAATAAAGATTTTTTAAGGTAAACAACACCTCGAAATTCTTTGAAGGGTTTCCTCTTTCGGAACCCTGACACCGTGTTACTAACTGCAGTGATTCACTTAACAACTGTGGCAAGAAAGCTTGGTAAAATGGGGCAAAACCCACCCAACGACAGCCTTGCTTAACCGCATAAATGTTGGGGCTCCATTGTAGTCATAAATCAAAGACTACCTATATTGGCCAATTTGTAAATCGGTAGCCGTATGTGTTTGTTAATCTGATTCAAGTTTTCAAAAAGAATTTGGACAACCCGTTCGTCCAGAATGGCATAAAAAAGCCTCCTGCTCAAAGCAGAGGGGGGGGGGTCAGACTAGAAGACCACCAAGGCCCCTTTCCCTGCTTGTGATTCTACGATCTTCTGATTGGACAGAACGCCGGGGAAGAGAGAGGTTTATAAGCTGGGGAGGAATTAACCTCTCAGCTGGGGCTGCTCCTTGTTCCTTTCATCCCGTTGGCAGGAATTCCCAAAAGAAGTCGGCAAACAGAAGCGCTGTCCTTTCTGAACCGTGAATTATTTAATACCCAGGAAGAGCGCCTGACCCCCCCACTCCCGCCCCTCCTCCACCCCCAGCCGTGCAACATCACGAAAAGAAGCATCGCCTTTGGTGCAGTAATTGGAATTTTCCATCCTTCTGCCTTTCGCCAGGAGAGGAGAGAGAGCCTAGCACTAAAAAAAAAGAAAGAAAAAGAAAAAAGAACAAAAAGATAGAAAAAAAAATGTGTGACCAAAAAAAACCTCCGATTGCCTAGGAAATTTTCACCCTGAAAAAAGCTTTGCTATCTGTTTGCTCGTTTTTTTAAAAAGGAGATCCGGGCGAAACAAACCCCATTGGCCATTGGGCAAATCAACACAAGGAGGGTTACTCCGGTGGGTAAACCCTGGACAAGCGTGGTCCGTGATACCGTAGTAAGGAAATGCAAGTAGGCCTTGACTTATGACTTAACATGCTGCAGCTGCCAAAAAGGCCAACACAGTGCTGGGCTGCATTAACAGAGGGATAGAATCAAGATCAGGTGAAGTGTTAATACCACTTTACAAGGCCTTGGTAAGGCCACACTTGGAATACTTGCATCCAGTTTTGGTCACCACGATGTAAAAAAGATGTTGAGACTCTAGAAAGAATGCAGAGAAGAGCAACAAAGATGATCAGGGGACTGGAGGCTAAAACATACAAGGAACGGTTGCTGGAATTGGGTATGTCTAGTTTAGTGAAGAGAAGGATGAGGGGGGACATGATAGCCGTCTTCCAGTATCTCAGGGGCTCCCCCAAAGAAGAGGGAGTCAAGCTATTCTCCAAAGCACCTAAAGGCAGGACAAGAAGCAACGGATGGAGACTAACCAAAGGAGAGAAGCAACCTGGAACTAAGGAGAAACTTCCTGACAGTGAGAACAATTAACCAGTGGAACAACCTGCCTCCAGAAGCGGTGACTGGTCCTACACTGGAAGCTTTTAAGAAGAGACTGGACAGCCATTTGTCTGCAAGAAAGCAACCAAGCTCAGAGAGCACCAAGGACCCCACAATCATCGTCGTCGTCGTCGTCGTCCTCCTCCTCCTCCTCCTCCTCTCTTCAAACTCCACTCCCTTCTAGCACTGATGATGTTACCTAGTTGGGTCAAGAAACGTCTGCAAGAAAACCACCAAGCTCAGAGCACCAAGAACCCCACAGTTCTTCTCCTCCTTCTCTCCTTCTCCTCCTTTCCACTCCCTTCTGGCACTGATGATGTTACCTAGTTGGGTCATAAAACGTCTGCAAGAAAACAGTCAAGCTCAGAGAGACCAAGGTCCTACAGCTCTGAGCTACCAATATTCTCCTTTATTTGAAGTATCCTTTTGGAATCTAAGCCAAGGCACTAAACAGCCCTAATAAACACTGAGTTGTTTTTTTTTTAAAAGAAATGTGCAGCATCCTTTCTGAAAAAAGTCCAATTATAGAAGACTTCTTCCAGATGTTTCTTGAACCCCGATCACACACTTCTCCAAAAGGAACCAGAAATAACAGCCACAAGTTACTTTTCACTACCTTATTTCTTTGAAACATTTTGGGCAGGGAAGAAAAAAAGAGAACATTGCCTCCCTTTATTTTATTTTATTTTATTGTAAAAAGCAGAACTAAAAAAAATAGCATATTTTTTTCTTCATAAAAACATCAATTCTAAAGTATCCAAGATCACCCTGTTCTGGTTGAGAAAATCAACAGTTCGGTTATGTGGGATCCAAAGGAATTTCTAAAATGCAACAGGAAAATAAGGAGTTATGCGTTGATTCAGAAATTATTCAGATATTGCCTTTTTTGTTTTTTTTTACAGCCATCCATTTTAATTTCGGTATTGTTGCCCGTCCTCAAAGACAATATTAAATTGACTGGAATTGAGATTATGTTCCATGAATAAGGCCAAACTGTAACACAGGGGTCTTCAAACCTGGCCCTTTTAGGACTTGTGGACTTCAACTCCCAGAATTCCTCAGCCAGCCTCCATTTTGTTTGTTAGATTTAAGACAGGGGTCTTCAAACCTGGCCTTTTGATGACTTGTGGACTTCAACTCCCAGAATTCCTCAGCCAGCCTCCATTTTGTTTGTTAGATTTAAGACAGGGGTCTTCAAACCTGGCCCTTTGATGACTTGTGGACTTCAACTCCCAGAATTCCTCAGCCAGCCTCCATTTTGTTTGTTAGTTTTAAGACAGGGGCCTTCAAACCTGGCCCTTTTATGACTTGTGGACTTCAACTTCCAGAGTTCCTCAGCCAGGCACATAGGCCTGGCTGAAGAATTCTGGGAGTTGAAGTCCATAAGTCATAAAAGGGCCAAGTTTGAAGATCCCTGCTGTAACAGATGAGTGTATTTTGCTTGGATGCAATTAATATTAAAAAGGTTGATTAATATTAAAAAGGTTTCAGAGCAGCTTTTAAACTGATTCATAGGGGCAAGTCGACAGGAGCTGGGCAGCTTCCGGTTCGAGAAGGCGCACTGCCTAATATGGAGGGAGGAAGTTATGCACACATTGGTGAGTCAACAGGAAAACTAAATTGTAATAGTCAAGCAGAAGGACATGGTAGACCATCTACAAATTCTACAACCAAATTCTATAGTCAAAATCCACAGTCAAAGTTGAAAGTGCACCAGAAAATTACATATAAAGGTCTGTACACGAATGCTAGAAGCATTCGAGCAAAAATAGGGGAATTGGAATGCTTGGTGAAGGAAAATAATATTGATATTATCGGCATAACAGAAACCTGGTGGACAGATGAAAAACAATGGGACACAAGGATTCCAGGTTACAAATTGTATAGGATGGACAGGAGAGGGAGAAATGGTGGTGGCGTGGCCTTGTACATAAATGAGGAGTTAGAATCTCATGAACTCGAAATTCAAGAAAATTCAAACTCACCCACAGAAACATTGTGGATAAAAATCCCAGGACAGGAAACTAATCTGACGTTAGGGATCTGCTATCGCCCTCCCAACCTAACTCCAGAGGCAGATTGCTATTTGGAAAAAGAATTTAGGGAGGCCTCAAAAAGAAATAGGGTAGTCATAATGGGGGACTTCAACTATCCCCAAATAGATTGGGTAAATTCTTGTTCTACACATGAAAGAGAGACAAGGTTCCTCGACATGTTAGCCGATTATTCCCTTGAGCAGATGGTCATGGAACCTACCAGGGGAAAGGGGATCCTGGACTTGGTTCTAACTAATGCACAGGATTTGGTTCATGATGTCCTTGTAACCGAGCCCATAGGAACCAGCGATCACAACACAATAACCTTCAACTTAACCATGGATAGCAAATTGTCAGTGAAAACTAACACAGAGACCTTAAATTTTCACAGAGGAAATTTTGACAAAATGAGGAAAATAGTAAAAAAGAAACTAAAAGGAACAGTAAAAAAAGTCAAATCCCTCCAAAATGCTTGGAAACTGTTTAAAAATACGTTACAGCAGGCTCAAATAAAATGCATTCCTAAAAGAAGAAAGAGGATTGGAAAGTCCAAGAGGATACCAGTATGGCTTACGAATGAGGTAAAGGAGGTTATTGGAAAGAAGAAAAACTCATTTAAGAAATGGAAGGCTCTTCCTACCGAGGAGAACAGGAGGGATCACAAACTCTGGCAGACCAAATGCAAGGCGATAGTCATGAAAGCCAAGAGAGACTTTGAGGAGCATATAGCCAAGAATATTAAAAATAATAACAAAACCTTTTTTAAGTACATCAGAAGCAGGAACATAACCAGAAAATCAGTTGGGCCACTTGATAACAATGGTCAGAAGGGGATAATCAGAGAAGACAAGGAGATTGCTGAGAGGCTAAATGACTTCTTTGCCTCCGTTTTCACCGAGGAGGATAGAGAACATCTGCCTGCCATTGAATTAGTTTTCCCAGGGAGGGAAATAGAAGAATTAAACCTGATAGAGATAAACAAGGAGGATGTTCTTGCATGCCTTTCTAAACTAAACGTCAACAAATCGCCGGGTCCAGATGGCATCCACCCTAGAATTCTCAAGGAACTCAAGTGTGAAATTGCTGAACTTCTAGCTAAAATATACAATCTTTCTCTAAGATCAGGCACTGTACCGGAGGATTGGAGGGAAGCAAATATAACCCCGATCTTCAAGAAAGGATCCAGAGGTGATCCAGGAAACTATAGACCAGTCAGTCTAACCTCAGTTCCAGGCAAACTGATGGAAACCATTATTAAAGATAAAATTACAGGGGACATAGAAAAACAGGCATTGCTGAAAGAAAATCAACATGGTTTCTGCAAAGGCAAATCATGTCTTACTAACTTGTTAGAATTCTTTGAGGGTGTAAATAAATACATAGATAAAGGGGCCCCAGTTGATATTGTATATCTTGACTTTCAAAAGGCTTTTGACAAAGTTCCTCACCAAAGGCTCCTAAAAAAGCTCTCCGGCCACGGAATTAGAGGACAGGTCTTGTCCTGGATTGGTAACTGGCTAAATGGTAGGAAGCAAAGGGTGGCAATAAATGGACAATTCTCCGGATGGAAAGAGGTGAGAAGTGGTGTACCCCAAGGTTCAGTTTTGGGGCCTTTACTTTTTAATTTATTCATCAATGATCTGGATGTAGAAGTTAATAGTGAGGTAGCCAAGTTTGCTGATGACACTAAATTGTTCCGGGTTGTGAAAAGTGAAACTGATTGTTGGGAGCTCCAGAAGGATCTCTCGAAATTGTGTGAGTGGGCAACAAAGTGGCAAATGCATTTTAACCTAAACAAGTACAAAGTTATGCACATCGGGGCAAAGAACCCCAATTATACTTACCAACTGATGGGGACCAAACTTTCTGAGACAACCCAAGAAAGGGATCTTGGGGTTTTGGTGGACAGCTCGATGAAGATGTCAACCCAATGCGCAGCAGCAGTAAAAAAAGCAAATTCCATGCTTGGCATGATTAGGAAGGGAATCGAAAATAAGTCAGCAAGTGTTGTATTGCCTCTGTACAAATCGATGGTGAGACCACACTTGGAGTACTGTGTACAGTTCTGGTCACCTCACCTCAAGAAGGATATAATGGAACTGGAAAAGGTGCAAAAAAGGGCAACAAGAATGATCATGGAAATGGAGCGCCTCCCTTATGAAACCAGATTGCAACGCCTTGGTCTCTTCAGCCTTGAAAGATGGCGTTTAAGGGGTGACTTGATCGAAGTGTATAAAATCATGCATGGGATAGAAAAGGTGGATAGAGAAAAATTCTTTTCTCTATCACACAATACCAGGACAAGGGGGCACTCCCTAAAGCTCATAGCTAAGAAAGTGAGGACAAATAAAGGGAAATATTTCTTCACCCAGAGGGTCGTTGATTTATGGAATTCACTTCCTGAAGGGGTCATGACAGCTGTCAGCCTTGACAGCTTCAAGGCAGGGCTAGATAAATTCATGGATGCAAAGTGTATCGATGGTTATTAAAACGGATGTCCATGTGCCGCCTCTATGTTGGTTGAGGCAGGCAGGATTCCCTTGGGTGCCATTTGGTGGGAGTCAAGGGAAAGGGAGGGTTTTGCCTTCTCTTTCTGCTCAAGATCCCCATGCACAATTGGTGGGCCACTGTGTGACACAGAATGCTGGACTCGATGGGCTTTGGCCTGATTCAGCATGGCTCTTCTTATGTTCTTATGTTCTTATTATTGAAATAATCAGACTTTCTTTTGAGCCCTGTTGCTTCTCCTAGTTCTAAGGGAGGACTACATCATTCTATGCTCCACATTTGCTCTCAGGTTCGAACAAAAGAATAACCGAGCAAGCAGTCAAACACTACCTGATCGTTTTAAAAATAAGGACACAATTGTTTTAGCTGCCAAATTTTATTCACGCCTCCTTTTTGCTGTTTTTTTAAGTTGAGCAGGCCAATGTGGTTTTTAATCTCCAAAAAATAGTTTATTTCTTTCTGCTTTAATAAAGTTATGTTACGCTTCGGACCTCCGTTGTGTATTTTAATCATTGTGCTTAATTATTAACTAATAAAGCTGTGAATTAATGGGGAAAGTCCTGTCATTAAATTACTTAGGAATATCTGTTTTCATCTGTTTGCTTATCTGCTTTGTATTGGTCAGTGAGAGAGAGGGAGGAAGGGAGGAAATGGAGAAGGCAGGCAGGAAGGGAAGGAAGGAAGAAAGGAAGGATAGAAAAAGGACAGAAGGATGGGAGGAAAAGGAGGTGTAAGGAAGGATGTGGAGAAGAGGGAGGGAGGAAGGAATGGAGGGAAGGAGGAAGGAAGGATGTGAAGGAAGAAATGGGGAGAAGGAAGGATATGGAAAAGGAAAGCAGGAAGGGAGGGAAAAGGGATAGAAGAAGAAGGACAGAAGGATGGGAGGAAAAGGAGGAGTAAGGAAGGATGTGGAGAAGAAAGGGAGGAAGGGAGGGAGGAAGGATATGGAGAAGGAAGAAACGGAGGGAAGGAAGAAGGAAGGAAGGATATGGAAAAGGAAAGCAGGAAGGGAGGGGAAAAGGGATAGAAGAAGAAGGACAGAAGGATGGGAGGAAAAGGAGGAGTAAGGAAGGATGTGGAGGAAGGATATGGAGAAGGAAGAAACGGAGGGAGGGAAGAAGGAAGGATATGGAAAAGGAAGGCAGGGAGGGAGGGAAAAAAGGAGGGATGAAAACAAGGAAAGGAGGATGGAAGGAAAAGAGGGAGGAAGGGTGTGAGTGGAAGGAAGGAAAGGAAGAAAGGGAGGAAGGAAGGAAATGGAGAAGGAAGGCAGGAAGGGTGAGAGAAAAGGGAGGAAGAAGGAAAGGAAAGAAAGAAAGAAAGAAAAAGAAAGAAAGGAGAAAAAGGGAGGGAAGGAAGGAAGGAAGGAAGGAAGGAAGGAAGGAAGGAAGGAAAGTTAATAAGGAAGGGAGGAAGGAACGGTTTACAGAAGTGCCAACAGCTGTGTCTGTCTGTGTGTCGCTTGGGTGTTTGCGTTGTGCGCTGTTCAAAGAGTAATGCTGGTGAGCTCAGCCAGTCTGGGAGGGAGAGGATGAGGTAAAGTTTGAGAAGTGACACCACCCCGTTTCCCCGTCTTTTATCATCTGGATGGCTCATGTTTTCCTGGAAAGTGCCCTGTTTTCTGACATACTCATTGCTGTTGTTATCCTGCTAACAAAAATGATTTTTTTGTTTTGCCCAGCTTCGGGCATTGTTGACCACATAGAGCTTGACACCCGAAGTGAGTGGCTGACACACGTGGCACATGCAAGCACACACACGAGCACACACACAAACCATGTGCCTTCTCTTTTACATAGGCCTACATTCTCTTTATAAAATCTTCCTTGCTGATGGATAGTGGACAAGCTCTCAAGCTCCCTCCCTCCCTCCCTCCTTCCTTCCTCCTTCCCTCCCTCCCTGTTCCTTCCTTCTTCCTTCCTTCTTCCTTCCTTCCTTCCTTCCCTCCCTCCGTTCCTTCCTTCTTTCCTTCCTTTCCTTTCTCCTTCCTTCCTCCTTCACTTTCTTCCTTCCTTTCCTTCCTTTCCTTCCCTCCCTCCCCTCCTTTTCTCCCTTGTTCCCCTTCCTTCCTTCCTTCCTTCCTTCGTCCCACCCTCCCTCCCTTCCTTCTTCCCTCCCTTCCTTCCTTCCCTCCCTCCCTATTCCTTCCTTCTTTCCTTCCGTTTCCTTTTCTCCTTCCTTCCTCCTCACTTCTTCCTTCCTTTCCTTCCTTTCCTTCCTCCCTCCCCTCCTTTTCTCCCTTGTTCCCCTTCCTTCCTTCGTCCCTCCCTCCCTCCCTCCTTCTTCCCTACCTCCCTTGCTCCCTTCCTTCCTTCCTTCCTTCCTTTCTTCTTCCCTCCCTCCCTCCCTTCTTCTTCCCTTCCTTCCTTCCTTCCCTCCCTCCCTGTTCCTTCCTTCTTTCCTTCCATTCCTTTTCTCCTTCCTGACCCCTTCACTTTCTTCCTTTCCTTCCCTCCCTCCCCTCCTTTTCTCCCTTGTTCCCCTTCCTTCCTTCCTTCCTTCCTTCCTTCCTTCCTTCCTTCCTTCCTTCCTTCCTTCTTCCCTCCCTCCCTCCCTTCCTTTTCTCCCTTCCTTCCCTTTTCTTCTTCCTTCCTTCATCATTCCTCCTTCCCTCCCTTTTCTTTTCTCCCTCCCTCCCTCTTCCAAAATCATTTGCTATGAGATGAGCAGCAAATAAATTCAATAAAATAAATAAATTTCTTTCCCATATGCTCTTGGGTGTTAGAAAGACACGCCTCGACCCCTCTGGTGAAGACCCTACACAGATCATCCTTGTGTCACAAGCATTGAATATAGAGTGAATGGCAGACAACAATGAAGCGCACTTCTATCTCATCGACTTTTGTAGTTCCAGAATCACGTCAAACACACATGAAACAAACATAGGCTTCTGAATGGCTTGTATCTTCTAACGGCGAAAAAAGTCAAACACTTCAACTTTTGTTCTAAAATCTGATCCGAGCCATAGAACATCTGGCATTTTGTTCCCAATTTAAATTTCCTGAACTGTGATTCTGAGAGCTTTTGATTTTTAAGCTCCCAATTTGATATTTTAAGCTCCATTAAGTGCTGGACTTGCTGGCTGGAATATTCTGGAAGTTGAAGTCCACAGACTTCAAGATGGTCAAAGGGGAGAAACGTTGGTCGACTCTAGAACAGTGTTTCTCAACCTTGACAATTTTAAGGCATGTGGACTTCAACTCCCAGAATTCCACAGCCAGCATTGCTGGCTGTGGAATTCTGGGAGTTGAAGTCCACATGCCTTAAAATTGTCAAGGTTGAGAAACACTGCTCTAGTCTAGAAGATCGAGGGTGTTGTGGACTTCAGCTCTCAGAATTCTGGGGTATTCTGGGAACTGAAGTCCACAGGTCTTAAAATTGCAAGGTTGAACACTTTGTTGAGATTTTGGAAAAAGTTCAGAGAAGACCAACTAAAATGATCAAAGGCCCGGAGACTAAAACATATGAAGAACAGCTGTGGGACTTGGGTTTGGCTAGTCTAAAGAAAAGAAGAAATAGGGGAGACATGATAGCAGAGTTCCAGTATTTGAGGGGCTGCCCACAAGGAAGAGGGGGTCACATTATTCTCCAGAGCACCAGAGGGCAGGACAAGAAACAATGTTGGAAACTGACCAAAGAGAGAAGCAAACTGGAATTAAGGAGAAACTTCTGAAAGTGAGGACAATTAACCAGTGGAACACCTTGCCACCAGAAATCGTGGGTGCTCCATCCCTGAAGGTTTTAAGAAGAGACTACAGTTGCTTGTCTGAAATGGTATAGATTCTCCTGCTTGAGCAGGGGGCTGGACTAGAAGACCTCCAAGGTCCCTTCCAGCTTCTATTCTATTCTCTGACCTAGGTCTATTTCTATCAGGATTTTCCTCAGCTGCAGACTTGCGACTTTCTCAGCAAACTTCAAACAATAGGGACAGAGTGATAGCTGTGTTTCTGGATAATTAACTGGATTCATTGAAAGCAGCTTTTCTAAATTAGGTGGGATGCTCACCAGCCCTTATTCCTAATCAGCCATCTGAATAATGGGGCCTGCAATCCAGAAGAGAGAATCTGGATGGCAGATATCAATAAATCATGCAGAGGAAGCAGCTTTTTGTTGCAGACTTTTTATTTACAAGAAATGTCTTTGGGTGTGTGTGAAGGAAAAAAAAAGAGACAAAAAATAAATAAATTAGCCTGTTAGGCAGGGCTCTCCAACTTTATGACTCGTGGACTTCGATTCCAGAATTCCTCAGCCAGTATTCTCGGAGTTGAAGTCCACAAGTTGCAAAGTGGCTGGCTGGAAAGCCCTGCTGTTGGGGGGGGGGGCAGACTTAAAGGCATGGCCCGAAGCTCAAAGCAGCCTTTCTCCACGAAGCTGTGCAAAGCTTCTGGACTCCAGTGCCTATAATTCCCAGCCCATGAGCTACCAGCTTGAACGAAGAGTCGAGGCACAAAACACTGCAGGAGACCTCTGATCTGGAAGGCTGGCTGAAAAATGCAAGGAGATTAGTGAAAAGCACGCATATAAAAGTGGTGGTGGTGGAGGAGGAGAATAAACTCAACCTATTTATTCTCATTACAAAAAAAAAAAAAGCACTCCAAGTTACAGGCCGTTGCTGCCTCAGGAAGACTTTCTCTCTCTTTTTGACGTCTTGTCGCCACCCCACTTCGGACCGGGGCCAGGCTTGCGTGCATCTCTCTGTTATGTACACACCGCCCACGCAGTTTTACATGTTTATTTCCTTCTTCTGACCTTTGTCTCATCCACTGCGGTGAGTCACCGCTGGACTTTGCTTCTCCCACAACAGGGAACACATTTTGGATTCCCCCCCAAGGTGGCAGGAGAGGGTTAGGCAGTTTCGGCATCTCTCTGCTACCACCTAGTGGCCAAAGCCATGCATGCAGATTTGGTCGGCTGCCTTTGGGATTGTACCTACAGGCCCCTTGCGAACTGCAGGGGTCTCTCTCTCTCTCTCCCTCTTTTTTTCTCTTTCTCTTTCTCTCTCTCTCTCTCTCTCTTCCTTCTTCGCTCTTTTACTCCCACTCTTTCCTCTCTGCTCTGGAATTGCCCTGGAAAAACACTGCGTCATTTCTAAAAAGTCAGAGGCACTACAGTCCAAGCGACACCCTCAGCCTCCCTCTTCCCTCTCCGGAAAAAAAAACAACAACCCAGCCACGGAGACAAGGATGACAGCCTTTTGCTCCAAGCGTTGCAAAACAGGAGCCGTGGCCCGTGGCTCTGCTGCTAAGAAGTCACCCTGTTTGCAAAACAGACAGCGCCTGTTCAGTGCCCAGCCTGACAGCTGCCACTTTAAGAAGCCTGGAGAGTGGGGGGGGGGGAAGGAAATAAAATAAAATAGGAAACAAAAGGGGAAACGAACACATTTTAAAAAAAAAAATCCGCCTGCCAGCCCACGCAGATGGTCCTTTGGCCTTCTTCCGGCCTTTATTCCTCCAAGGAGGTGGCTGGGGATGGGCATGGAAGTCGCCACCAAAAGTCAACAGTAGCACTTGAGAGGGTCAATGCCGTACAGACCTCCTACTGTTTGGTTCCCATCTGACCTTCACCAGCCTACTACGGTCTGTGCCACTGGGCTGGCTGGGCTTGAAACGCGACAGACAGTTCCTGGTGCTATCAATTAAAAGGTGGAATTATTGAGGCGGAGGCCCTTCCCTTTCCCGCTTCTTGACGTTCTTCGCTGGGAAGAGGAGGAGAAGCAGAAGAAAGAAGCGGGAGGTTCCCGCGAACGGAGGGGTTTCAGGACAGGGGGGGTTCAAAATTGCCTGGCGGGAAAGAACGAGGTGGACGCGATCCTCTCTGTAAATTCTGTCAATATTTGGGGAGGGTGAAATGGGGTGGTGGGCAGAATGAAAGGTGTTTCTTAAGCGTGGCAGCTGGAAGATGGTAGACTTCAACTCCCAGAATTCCCCAGCCAGCCATGAATTCTGGGAGTTGAAGTTCCCCCATCTTCTAGCTGCAAGGTTGAGAAACACTGGTTTGTGGTAAGAACTGACCAAGAATGTAACCCAAAACTGTGTCACTACTAAACTCAGAGCTGGTAAGGAAAACAGAACACAGCTAGTCTCCAACTTACGACAATTCATTTAATGACCGAAGTTACAACGGTGCTGAAAAAAAGAGACTTATGACCCTTTTTCATACCTATGACCGTTGTAGCGTCTCCATGATCACCTGATTTACATTTGGATGCTTGACAACTGACTCACATTTATGACGGTCGCGGTGTCCCGGGGGGGTCACGTTATCCCCTTTTACGACCTTCTGACAAGCAAAACCGATGGGGGGGAAAGCCAGATTCAATTCACAACCCTGTTACTCACTTAACATCTGCACTGATTCGCTTAACGACGGTTGGCAAGAAGAGTTGTAAAATGGAGCAGAACTCGCTTAACAAATTTCTCACTTAACAACCCAGATTTGGGGCTCAGTTGCGGTCGTAACTTGGGGGCTACCTGTAAAGGAAATTACTTAGAAACAAGATGGGAAATGGCGGAGGATGTTTTTCACACTTACGACCGTTGCAGCATCCTCTCTGTCGCATGATCAAAATTCACATTCTTGGCAACTGGTTCATCTTTATGACGGTCTCAGGGTCCCGGGGTCACGTGATCCCCTTTTGCGACCTTCTGACAGGCAAAGTCAATTGGGGGGGGAAGCCAGATTCACTTAACGACTATATTACTAACTTAACAACAGTGGTGATTCACTTAACAGCAGGAAACAGAAGAGAGAGCACACATCCGCTTTTATACAAGACTCTTAAAGAGATACAGACCCTGCTTGCTCTTAAAGGGACACAGACCCTGCTGAGTCATTCCCAACATTGCGTCAGCTGGTTAGCTTTTAAATCATTACCTTGACAACCATGTTACTAATTTAACAACAGCAGTGGTTCACTTAACTGTGGCAAGAAAGATCATAAAATGGGGCCAAACTGACTTAACAACCGTCCTGCTTAGCAACAGAAAATTCGGGCTCAACTGTGGTCGTAACTCAAGGGCTACGCATTGTATTCCTTTCTCCTCTTCTGTCCTTCCCGCCTCTCTTTTTCTTCTTCGAAAAAGAGCTTCCCAGATAAGCAAAGTTAGGTGTATCAATAGCCCAACTTGTGGCAGGTTATTATGATTCTATTTTACCAGGGTGAGGCTTTAAATTACGTATCCTCTCAGTCTGGAACAAAACGAAACTGGCGTATTTCCAAGCAGCCCAGCCCACACACAGTTGTATCTTTTGTCCAAATGTACACGAGCAGAAACTATTTTTAAAATGTCTTTTAAAATCCCGGAATTTTGTCTTGGATTGTACCAGCCCTTCTTCCAGAGCCAGGGAATAGAAATTATAAATTTTTGTTCTGCTGGTCTATGATGACTGAATAAAGATAATTATTAAAAATCCCTGAATTCTGTCTTGGATTGTACCAGTTTTCTTCCAGAGTCCAGGAATAGAAATTATAGATTTTTATTCTACTGCAGCGGTTCTCAACCTGTGGGTCGCAACCCCATTTGGGGTCAAACGACCATTTCACGGGGGTTGCCAAACAACGCAGTCCGCCATTTTTTTCCCCTTTTCCCCTCGGCTGGCGCAGGGAGCAGCAACGCGCATGCGCGGGGTAGCACCGCGCATGTGCGATGCGGGCCGTTGCACGCGCACCGCGCATGCGCGATGCGGGCCGTCGCGCCATGCATGTGCAATGCGGGCCGTTGTGCCGCGCATGCGCAATGCGGGCTGTCGTGCTGCGCATGCGCAGTGCAGGTCGGGGTTGCGCCGCGCATACGCGGTGAAGGTCGGGGTCGCGGCCTGAAAAAGGTTGAGAACCGCTGCTCTACTGGTCTATAATGACTGAATAAAGATTGATTGACAGATAAATTTTATTCTGTTTCATTGAGGTCTTTTCTTTCCCCTGGACAAGGAAAGTGACTAGATGAGACTAGAAAATCAACTGCACAGGAAGATTAAAACTATTTTTATTGAGATTAGCTATAAGAATAGAATCTTGCAAATCTGAACATTCTCCTCCTCCTTATACACCAGTGAATTAGGGGAGGGTGTCTGTCTGAGTTGCTTCTGCATGTTATCTCATTGTTCTCTTCTTAAAAAAAAACATTTTCAGCCCTCTTTGCCTACAAAACAGCTCCATTATGTCATTACTCTCTGCAGGGAAGGAAGAAGTGCTTAGAGGCTTAAAGAATTACTTCCCAGAAATGTTAATGTCTAAAATCCACCTAAAAGTTCGTATTTTATCCGAAGTAAATATCCAACGGAAGCCTAATCTGAAAATATTTCTCTGTTTATACGATGTTTCCCTGAAAATAACACCGAGTCTTAATCTTAATTTTGCTCCCAAAAAACCATTAGGGCTGATTTTCCAGTTAGGGCTTATATTTGGGGAAATACAGTACTAAATGCGTCCATCTGGCTGATGATCTTAAGGGGGTGGGGGGCTATTTTCCGGGTGGGTCTTATTTTGGGGAAACACGGTAAGTAGTCCTTGAATTACGAACCCAACATTTCTGTTGCGAAGTGAAACCTTCTTCCGTGAGTTTTTACGACCTGTCTTGCCACAGTTGCTAAATGAATCACTGCACTTGTTAAGTTAGTGACATGGTTGTTAAGTGTAGTAGTAGTAGTAGTAATAATAATAATAATAATAATAAAGTTGGAAGGGACCTTGGAGTTCATCTAGTCCAACCCCCTGCTCAGGCAGGAAACCCTACACCATTTCAGACAAATGGCTGTCCAGTCTCTTCTTAAAAACTTCCAGTCTTGGAGCATTCATGAATTCTGGAGGCAGGTAGAAGGGAGTGGGATTTGTGGACAGCAGGAAGAGGAGTAGTAGTACGGTAGTAGTAGTAGTAGTAGTAGTAGGAGGAGGAGGAGGAGGAGGAGGAGGAGGAGGAGGAGGAAGACTGTGGCATCCTTGGTGCTCTCTGAGCTTGGTGGTTCCTTGCAGACATTTCATGACCCAACTAGGTAACATCATCAGTGCTACAAGGGGTTTGCGGAGAGGAGGAGGAGGAGGAGGAGGAGGGGGAGGAGGAGGAGGAGGAGGAAGACTGTGGCATCCTTGGTGCTCTCTGAGCTTGCTTGTTTCTTGCAGACGTTTCATGACCCAACTAGGTAACATCATCAGCGCTAGAAGGGAAGTGGGGTTTGCGGAAAGGAGGAGGGGGGAGGAGGAGGAGGAGAAAAAAGACTATGGCGTCCTTGATGCTCTCTGAGCTTTGGTGGTTTCCTTGCAGAAGTTTCATGACCCAACTAGGTAACATCATCAGTGCTCGGATGATGCACTGATGATTCTACTAGTTTGGTAGTGAAATGTCTGCAAGAGCACCGGGGACCCCACAATATCAGCATAAAACAAAACAAAACAATACCCAGAAACCAGACCGGTAATCCTGGACTTGCAGCCATTTGTTTAGTGACCGTTCTAAGTTACAACAGCACTGAAAAAATTAATCAGCGCTGAAAAAAATGACCTGG
>JARGCV010000646.1:0-20000 GCA_034064705.1 Bothrops alternatus
ATGTTAGCTGCCCCAGGCCTGCCGGCAAAGGTGTGTTTTGAGCAATTTACGAAAGGCGGAGAGGGTGGGGGCGACACGGATCTCCAGGGGAAGTTGGTTCCAGAGGGCCGGGGCCGCAACAGAGAAGGCTCTTCCCCTAGGCCCCGCCAGGCGACACTGTCTGGCTGACGGGACCTGGAGAAGGCCGACTCTGTGGGTTGATTAGGCCTTGGGCCCTATCAAAGTGCAAAGTTCCAGAAACCGATGATGACTAAAATCGGATAAAAGCAATTTAAAATGGAATTAGATAAAATACAATTTAAAAATGAAATTGGAATAAAATAAAACGAGATCGGGATAGAATACAGTCTAAAGTGACATGGGGATAGAATACAATAATTTAAGGTAGAGATAAAATAGGATAAAATTATATTTTGGTGTCACCCCTGTAATCGTCTACCCCAATCAGTCCCACATAGGCAGATCTCAACTGGATCCACTGGTCAGCCTTTTTTTGCAGCCGATTCCATTCCGTTCCGTTCCATTCCGTTCCGTTCCATTCCGTTCCATTCCATTCCATTCCATTCCATTCCATTCCATTCTATTCTATTCTATTCTATTCTATTCTATTCTATTCTATTCTATTCTATTCTATTCTATTCTATTCTATTCTATTCTATTCTATTCTATTCTATTCTATTCTATTCTATTCTATTCTATTTTCTATTCCATTCCATTCCATATTCTATTCTATTCTATTCTATTCTATTCTATTCTATTCTATTCTATTCTATTCTATTCTATTCTATTCTATTCTATTCTATTCTATTCTATTCCATAATTTGTTATTCTATCCTATCCTATCCTATCCTATCCTATCCTATCCTATCCTATCCTATCCTATCCTATCCTATCCTATCCTATCCTATCCTATCCTATCCTATCCTATCCTATTCTATATTCCAAAATCTATTCTATTCTGTTCTATATTCCTGGTGACCTCAGGCAACTGCCTATCTGGTTTTGGGCAAGCATTCAGAACTGATTTCCCATTGTCTGCAGAGATGCGGGTGGTCTTCTCATCTCACCAAAGTAGGGATGCCCTGATCATCTCCCATCGAAGTACTAACCAAGCCTAACCTTACTTAGATTTCAGGAGTTCTGTCTGATTTGGCTAGATGCTACATTTCTGAAAAAAGGCAGCTGTGGAAATGAATGGATGTAGGAAAAAATGAGCCAATGTGCACACTTTTTAATCTTTTTTTGGGGGGGGAATAACAGGCAAGCGATAGTCCTCTGTTGTACTCTGAGTTTCTCCAATGTGGCCGCACTGTGTCTGAGGAATTTGGGCGCCTTGAAAGCATCCGGTTGATGGTGTGTCCTGTCCGATGACGAGCCAGGCGCCAAACGTTCCGAGGAAATGTCTCGTCTTTCAGATTTGAAATTGGCCAAAAGGACTCTTTCATCATGGAAGTACCAGATATTGCACCACTCAAGAAGATGCGGATAAGGACAGACGGGAAAGGATGCCGCCCTGATTGGTTTCTGGAACAGGTAGCACATCCACTTTTTTAAAAAAACTCTTCTAGCACTGATGATGTTACCTATTGGCCAATAAAACATCTGGATAAAACAACAACACCCATCTCAGAGAATACCAAGGACCCCTCCTCTCACTTCACAAGCCCCCCTCCCTTCCAGCAGTGAGGATGTTACTTAGTTGGATAATGAAACATCTGCATTAAAAACCACCAACCTCAGAGAGCACCAGGGACCACACAGTCATTCTCCTCCTCCTTCCTTCGTCCCTCCCATTTTCTTCCTTCCTTCCTTCCTGCCTTCCTTCTTTCCTTCCTTCCCCACTCCATCCCTATTTCTCCTTCTCCTTCTTCCTTCCTTCCTCACTCCCTTCCTCCCTATTTCTCTTTCTCCTTCCTTCCGTCCATCCATCCTTCCTTCCCCACTCCATCCCTATTTCTCCTTCTCCTTCTTCCTTCCTTCCTTCCTTCCGTCCATCCTTCCTTCCTTCCTTCCGTCCTTCCTTCCTTCCTTCCTTCCCCACTCCATCCCTATTTCTCCTTCTCCTTCCTTCCTTCCTTGCTCCCTTCCTCCCTATTTCTCTTTCTCCTTCCTTCCTTCCTTCCTTGCTCCCTTCCTCCCGATTTCTTTCTCCTTCCTTCCTTCCTTCCTTCCTTCCTTCCTTCCCCACTCCATCCCTATTTCTCCTTCTCCTTCCTTCCTTCCTTGCTCCCTTCCTCCGATTTCTTTCTCCTTCCTTCCTTCCTTCCTTCCTTCCTTCCTTCCCCACTCCATCCCTATTTCTCCTTCTCCTTCTTCCTTCCTTCCTTCCTTCTGTCCATCCTTCCTTCCTTCCTTCCTTCCCTCCCCACTCCATCCCTATTTCTCCTTCTCCTTCCTTCCTTCCTTGCTCCCTTCCTCCCTTCCTCCCTATTTCTCTTTCTCCTTCCTTCCTTCCTTCCTTCCATCCATCCATCCATGGATCCTTCCGTCCTTCCTTCCTTCCTTCCTTCCTTCCTTCCCCACTCCATCCCTATTTCTCCTTCTCCTTCCTTCCTTGCTCCCTTCCTCCCTATTTCTCTTTCTCCTTCCTTCCTTCCTTCCTTCCTTCTTTCCTTCCCCACTCCATCCCTATTTCTCCTTCTCCTTCTTCCTTCCTTCCTCGCTCCCTTTCTCCCTATTTCTCTTTCTCCTTCCTTCCTTCCTTCCTTCCTTCCTTCCTTCCTTCCTTCCTTCCTCGCTCCCTCCCTATTCCTTCCTTCCTTTGTCTGCTGGAAAAAACCCCAACCCCAGACAGCGCCAATGACCCCATCATTCTTTCATGCCCCAATGTTCACAGTCCCTCCATTTTTAAAGAAGAGTTACAGCAGGAGTGAAAAACTGAATTTGTGACAGGGCGGGAAATGGTCGGCCTAGAATTTAGGGGAGGGAACGGCTACTGCTGACACTCATTTCTTTGTTTGTGGTAGATTTCCATGTTCTATCTTACTGCTACTGCTACAAGCCACTGTGGGGCCTAGTAAGAAAAGAAAGTGTTGTGTCCTGAGCACTGCAAGAGCTGAAAGCAGGCTCAGAATTGTTGCAAAATGGTCCCGGGCATTCCAAAAGCTGCCCGGGACCAGATAGGGTGGTGCCATTCTTGAGCAAGGCGCGAAAATGCTCATGGTACCATTCTTGAGCGCATGTGCAAGGCGCGAAAATGCTCAATTCCTATTGGTTCACACTGTCTGGGGTTCTGGCCCTATAAAAGGCCCGCGTGCCTTTTGCTGCTTGCTTGATTGTAGGAGAGTGAAGTAAAAAGCTTGTTGTTTTCCACCATGTGTCTTCATCAATGGCCAACGAATCGAAAACACAACAGGAAGTATCATGTGTACCACTGTGAGCTCCCGTACAAAAGATGGAACATAAATGAGTCTACCAACAAACACGGTTGACCTAGTACCAAATTGATCTAAGTTGGAGTCAGGTGGTCTGTAAATTAAATAAGTAAATCAACAAAAAACTTTCAGGCGTGAATTCTCCAAATCATCTCTGGAATATATATATGTAGGTCTTTGGTTATTCGGGTTTTCTCCCGCGTCAAATTGGAAGTGTCTTGGCGACGTTTCGACGAAGTCCCATTCGTCCTAGAAGCACGAAGCTGAAAACACCAGCCTGAAGATGAGGTTTTCGTGGGTGTTTGTATGTAGGTCTTTGGTTCTTCGGGTTTTCTCCCACGTAAAATTTGAAGTGTCTTGGCGACGTTTCGACGAAGTCCCATTCGTCATCTTCAGGCTGGTGCTTTCGGCTTCGTGCTTCTAGGAGCAATGTGTGATCGTAGCTGTTTCTTCATTTTAACTGCCAGTGGGGGTTTGAACTGATTGGCTGGGAGCTCGGCTGTGTTCTGATTGGGTGGAGGTGTGTTCTGATTGGTTAGGGGCTTGGCTGTGCTCTGATTGGATGGGGGGTTGGCTGTGCTCTGAGTGGATGGGGGAGTGTTCTGTTTGGGTGGGGGCTTTGTTGTGCTCAGGTTACTCTGAGTTGCAGGGGGATTAGAGATGGTGAGCTGCATAGCTGTTTGGCTTCGGGTTCGTGGTCGTGCCTCATCTTCATGGTGGGTGTCAGTTTGCTTCATGTATGGATTGGAAGGTTTAAAGTGGCTAATGATGCAGCTGTGGTCTGGCTTCTGGTTTGTGGTCATGCCTCATCATCGGTGTGGCAAAAAGCAAACCCACATATATATATAAGACTGACTTCCAAGAAGCTTCTTCAACTCTGCTTGAATGATGGAGGGTGGAAGGGTCTATATTCCTTGCAGTCATCTAGTCCTTAGTATTCTCTCAGAATTGTTGAGGCCACTTGGAGGTTTATCCTTGCCCTCAGAGTCACCTTAATTTCAGGCACCTTCTCAGTCACAGAAGCTCACTCAGTAAAGTGTTAATACCACTTTACAAGGCCTTGGTAAGGCCACACTTGGAATACGGCCTCCAGTTTTGGTCACCACGATATAAAAAAGACGTTGAGACTCTGGAAAGAATGCAGAGAAAAGCAACAAAGATGATCAGGGGACTGGAGGCTAAAACATATAAGGAACGGTTGCTGGAATTGGGGATGTCTAGTTTAATCAAGAGAAGGATGAGGGGGGACAGGATAGCAGCCTTCCAATATCTCAGGGGCTGCCCCAAAGAAGAGGGAGTCAAGCTATTCTCCAAAGCCCCTGAAGGCAGGACAAGAAGCAACGGGTGGAAACTCATCAAGGAGAGAAGCAACCTGGAACTAAGGAGAAACTTCCTGACAGTTAGAACAAATAACCAGTGGAACAACCTGCCTCCAGAAGCGGTGAATGCTCCAACACTGGAAGTTTTTAAGAAGAGACTGGACAGCCCTTTGTCTGAAATGGTATAGGGTTTCCTGCCTGAGCAGGGGGTTGGACTAGATGACCTCCAAGCTCCCTTCCAACTTTGTTGTTGTTGTTATTATTATTATTATTTACTTTGAGGCCCGGTCCCTCACTTTTCTCCTAGGGAGGATAATGTCATTGTGAGGAACCCCAGAGGATGATCTGTCATCTCTGAGGCCTTGAATTCCTGAAGGAAAAAAAAAACTAGGCTCAGATGATAGAACCATTTTATTTTCCCCTCTGGCTGGTGAGACAGGAAAAGATCTACCCTGGCTCCATCTGTTGTGCCGAAGATGTACTTGTGTTTTAATCACACTATTGAAATGATCGCTTCCCCTCACTTCAGTGGGACCCCTCCTTCGGGGGCCGTCTAAATATATTCTATTTATTGTAGTCGTGGATTTGGAACAGGCATCAGAAATGTCTGTTCCCTTCTTGGCAAGGGGGTACGTTTTGATGATGATTCCTCTATTTTCTCCCTTGTCTTGGCAGAAAGGAAGACCAAGGAGGTCTGTTTTTTCTTTTTTAAAGCCAAATGTAACATATAATTTTCCTCCATGGACACTCTGCCATTAGACGTTATGAGAAAAGCATGCTGGCCAGGTGCCAGGGCACCTGGTATCCATTGCAAATTCACATTTTTGGGAGTGTGGGGGGGGCTCTCGTCTTCGGGAAAATGGACTTTTAAAAAGAATGTTCCATATTTGGTGAGGGTGGTCGATGTCCGGAGCAGTTTTGAATGTCTGCAGTTCTCGAAAGGATCATTTAAATGCCGTTCATTTTCACTTTTGGTAACAGGAACACACACACACACACACACACACACACACACACACACAAACCCACCTCCTTTCTCTTCCATTTTTTTAATAAAAATTCTTTTATTAAAACAATCAACATTGAACATAAAAACATATTATGCAGCAATCATCATGGCACCTGATATACAACACTAAGTATTAGTCTTGATGTGAATAGAATAGAATAGAATAGAATAGAATAGAATAGAATAGAATAGAATAGAATAGAATAGAATAGAATAGAATAGAATAGAATAGAATAGTTATTGGAAAATTAGAATAGAATGGAATGGAATGGAATGGAATGGAATAGAATAGAATAGAATAGAATAGAATAGAATAGAATAGAATAGAATAGAATAGAATAGAATAGAATAGAATAGAATAGAATATATGGAATGGAATGGAATGGAATAGAATAGAAAATATGGAATGGAATGGAATGGAATAGAATAGAATAGAAAATATGGAATGGAATGGAATAGAATAGAATAGAGTAAGTAGAATAGAGTAAATAGAATAGAGTAAATAGAATAGAATAGAATAGAATAGAATAGAATAGAATAGAATAGAATAGAATAGAATAGAATAGAATAGAATAGAATAGAATAGAATAGATAATATGGAATAGGAATGGAATAGAATCGAATAGAATTATGGGATAGAATCCTCACAGTGAGGCTCCTCCAGTGGACCCTGCCTTGGCATTTGCCCTGTTCTCACCCCCTTCGGCCAGAGACCCTCAGATCTGTCCCACTCCTGCCCAGGCCCCCACAGGCACCCTTGACACGAACGATGTAGAGCTGGTCACGCCCATCCGGTAGGCCACACCTACTCCATCCACACCCACCCAGTAGGCCGCACCCATCCTGGCCACACCCACCCGCCCCCCCAAGGGCACCCGCAATGCTGATGCGGCCCTCAATGAAATTGCGTTTGACACCCCCGGTCTACAAAGACTCTTAGTCATCCAGGTCCTGGTTGTCCCAAAGCTGCTTTTTTCAACTTCCTTCTTTTTTCCTTGAAGATGTTTCGCTTCTCATCCCAAGAAGCTTCTTCAGTTTTGACTGTTCTTCTGAGGCTTCTTGGATGACTGAAGAAGCTTCTGGGATGAGAGGCGAAACGTCTTCAAGGAAAGACCACAGGTGTTTTTTCAAGAGGCAACAAGACTCCTCTATCTCCAGTCCACAACACCCTTCTTTCCGCAGTCCCAAGGAGGCTCCACCCCCATTTGCACCACTCGGGGGACCCTCAGGACAGAGATAAACCTCTAGGTGGCCTCGAGGACTCTCTAGAAGGGTGCAAATGACCAGCAATCCTTCCCCTCCCCCACCAGCCAGTCAGAGCCGAAGAAGCTTCCTGGATGAGAAGGGAAACGTCTTCAAAGGAAAAACAAGAAAGTCCAGTTGCCTCTTTGGGACAACCATGACTTGGATGACAGAAGATCTCCATAGACGTCTTCAAGGGAAAACAAAGTCTAGTTGCCTATAATAATAATAATAATAATAATAATAATAATAATAATAATAATAATAATAATAATAATAATAATAATAATAATACGTGGCAGTGCCTGGAGACAGCAGAATAGACGAGAAAGAACGGGAGAAGATAACAAAATACAAAGACCTACAAATAGAAATAGAAAGACTGTGGCAAAAGCAAAAGAAAACGCAAGCAAGGGTAGTACCAATAGTAATAGGCGCCTTGGGTGCAATCCCAAAACAACTGGAGCACCATTTGAACACCATCATCGGCACTGACACATTCTCTGTTAGTCAATTGCAAAAGGCGGCCTGACTAGGAACCGCTTCCATCCTGCGACGAGAACTGTAACACCATCAAACATCCACATCTGCCTATCCCAGGTCCTTGGGAAGGGCTCGATAGGTAGACAAAAAGGCCAAATCCACTCTGAACATCTGGCTGACTGTGCGATGATTAATAATAATAATAATAATAATAATAATAATAATAATAATAATAATAATAATAATAATAATAATACATCTGCCTATCCCAGGTCCTTTGTAAGGACTCAATAGGTAGACAAAATGCCAAATCCAGTCTCAACATCTGGCTGACTGCGATGATTAATAATAACAATAACAATAATAATAATAATAATCAATTGCAAAAGGCGGCCTTACTAGGAACGGCTTCCATCCTGCAACGATATCTGTAATACCATCAAACATCCACATCTGCCTATCCCAGGTCCTTGGGAAGGACTCGATAGGTAGACAAAAAGGCCAGATCCAGTCTGAACATCTGGCTGACTGTGCAGTGAAGAAGAAGAAGAAGAAGAAGAAGAAGAAGAAGAAGAAGAAGAAGAAGAAGAAGAAGAAGAAGAAGAAGAAGAAGAAGAAGAAGAAGAAGAAGAAGAAGAAGAAGAAGAAGAAGAAGAAGAAGAAGACATGACATTGCAAGTTTGACACCTGTGATGTAGAATGTTTATTTTTTAAAAAAGGTGGAACCAACCCAAGGTTAACCCTGAATTGCTGATTTTTTTTTCTGCTGTTGCCTCTCCACCATCTATATATAACCAGAGGTGGGGAACTGTGGCCCCTTGATGACTTCTGGACTTCACTTCCCAGAATTCCTGAGCCAGCATGGGGGAATCGTGGCCCCTTTATGACTGATGGATTTCAATTCCCAGAATTCCTGAGCCAGCATGGGGGAATCATGGCCCCTTTATGATTGGTGGATTTCAACTCCCAGAATGCCTGAGCCAGCATGGGGGAAACCGTGGCCCCCTTGATGACTGGTGGACTTCAACTCCCAGAATGCCTGAGCCAGCATGGGGGAAACCGTGGCCCCCTTGATGACTGGTGGACTTCAACTCCCAGAATTCCTGAGCCAGCAAGGGGGAACCATGGCTCCTTTATGACTGGTGGACTTCAACTCCCAGAATTCCTGAGCTAGCATGAGGGGGAACTATGGCCCCTATGAGTGGTGGACCTCCACTCCCAGGCTGGCTCAGGAATTCTGGGAATTGAAGTCCACAAGTCATAAATGGGCCCTGGTTCCCCTTCCCCCTCCCTCCCCCCAATCTATACCCATGAAATTCTGTAGTATGACAGCTCCTCTCAAATCATTGAAATGCCCGCACTCCAAATTGTATCTCAGTAGGGATTCAAAAGCATAGTGTGAAAACTGATCTGGCCTCACATCAATTTCTAGTGGGGGCACATTAGAACATAGGCAGATGGTTGTTATTGTGGGGGTAGCACTGCAGACTCCAGATGGTGCCTCACGAGGGCTAAATAAAGATAGGGAAGCAAATTAAAGCATCGGCCTCATCCGTTTGGTTGCTAGGCAGATTCATGGAAGACCAATCTGAGCTTTCCTGTTTCAGGTACAGAATAGTCCTCAATTTACCACCACAACTGAACCCAACATTTCTGCTGTTAAGCGAGACGTTTGTTAACTGAGTTCTGCTCCATATTACAACCTTGGTTTGCCTCAATTGCTAAGCGAGTCCCTGCAGTTGATCAGTTAGTAACCCGGTCGTTAAGTGAATCTGGATTCCCCTATTGACTTTGCTTGTCAGAAGGTCACAAAGGGGATCACACATGACCCCCGGGACATTGCAAAGGTCATAAATATGAGTCCGTTGCCAAGCATCCGTGTTTCGATTACATGATCATAGAGATGCTACAGAGGTAGTAAAAAAAAGGGTCATAGGTCCCTTTTTTCAGTGCTGTTGTAACTTTGAAAGGTCACTAAATGAACTGTTGTAAGTAGAGGACTACTTGTAGTTAAATGTGTGGATGTGGGTTTGGTTGTTGGGTGTAGCGATGGATGGATGTGTCAAGGTAATGATTTAATAGCTAACCAGCTTATGTAATGGAAGAAGATGTATGATGTAATGATAGGAATGGCTCAGCAGGGTCTGTGTCCCTTGAAGAGCCAGCTGGGTCTGTGTCTCTTTAAGAGCCTGCGTATAAAAGGGAAGGCTCCACTGCTGTGTTCTCTCTCGTCCATTTTCCTGCTGTCACTGTGGTGTGTCGGGTCCTGCTGTATTAGCACGTGTATGTATATTGTTCCCGATGTATGATATTGTAGATAGTGTAAGATAAACCACCATTTAATACAGACCACTGTTTACTGTGTTTACTCCTGGATTAGCGCAGCGCAATAAGACTGTGCACACAGCCAAAGAGGGGAAAGATAACGCACAACCCGCAAACTACAGACCCATCTCACTACTGAACACAGACTACAAAATCTTCGCAAAAATTTTGGCCAATAGATTAATGACGGTACTACAAAAAACAATACACCCGGACCAAAGGGGATTTATACAAGGGCACCAGATGAAAACCAACGTGAGACAGCTGTTAAACATAATAGAGTACTTGGAAAGGCACAACCAGGTACCCGCCACTCTTATGTTTGTGGATGCAGAAAAAGCCTTCGGCAGACTGAATTGGCCATTTCTGACGAACCTAGTCCGGAAGATGAAAATGGGAGCACAGTTTCTCAACTCCATACTGGCAATTTACCAGAAACAAACAGGCCAGATCATTGTTAATGGAGACCTAACAGACCCATTCAACATAGAGAGAGGCACGAGACAGGGCTGCCCGCTGTCACCCCTGCTATTTGTCCTAACGCTGGAGATTCTACTGAACAAGATAAGAGCGGCAGAGGACATAAAGGGCATACAGATTAGAGAACAAGATTACAGACTATGTGCCTTTGCAGACGACTTGCTGGTGACAGTGTCGCAACCAGTACAGTCAGCAAGGAGATTGATGGAGATAATGGAAGACTATGGTAGGGTGTCAGGCTTCAAAGTAAACATATCCAAAACGAAGATGCTAGTTAAAAATCTAGACAACAAAGCAAAACAAGACTTGGAAAGAATAACGGGTTGTGAAATAGTCAAGAAAGTTAAATACTTATGAGTGGAGATAGAATCAACGAACGCGAAATTATACAAGAATAACTACGAGGTGCTGTGGAACAAGATACAAGCAGATCTGGAAAGGTGGAAAACACTACGACTGTCCCGGCTTGGCAGGATAGCAGCAGTAAAGATGAACGTCTTGCCAAGATTTTTATTTCTCTTTCAAATGCTACCCATACTCCAAAAGGATGTGGACTTGGACAATTGGCAGAAAGGCATCAACAGATTTATTTGGGATGGCAAGAGACCGAGGGTAAAACTAAAAATCATCCAGGACACGAGGGAGAGAGGGGGACTAAAAATGCCTAATCTAAAGCTATACTACTACGCAGCGACATTGGTGGCGTTGAGTGACTGGATTAATATGACGAATGAAAGAATACTGAATGTTGAAGGGCATGGTCTACTATTCGGCTGGCACGCATACCTGGTGTATGACAAAAAGGCAGACAAGAACTTCAAGGAGAACCCACTACGAATCCCGTTGTTATGGGTCTGGAAGAAATATAAATACCTTCTACACGATAAGATCCCCATCTGGACTATCCCTGGACACGCAATAGGGGATGTAAACATAACCCAAGGGCAGGAAGTGGTGCCCTACAGTAAACTCGTACTGGAAGAAGAAAATGGGCTCTCCTTGAAGCCCCAAACAACACTAGCAGATGAAGGAATAGGAGGCACCTGGCTATCATATCTACAACTGCAATCAAGGTGGCATAAAGACAAGAAGAAGGGTTTATCCCAGACTGACGAGAATTTAATTAAACAGATTAGAGAGCAGGGGATCATGCACATCAAACGAGTGTACGGTGTTCTGATAGAAATGGACTCTGAAACCATGCTAGTCAAGAACTGTATGGTAAAGTGGGAACAAGACTTTGGGCATTCTATCACCATGGACACATGGGAGAAAATTTGGGTGAGAAATGTAGAATTTACGAAAGCGCAACACTTAAGGGAAAACTTCTACAAGATGTTCTATAGGTGGCACCTAGACCCGAAAAAACTATCATACATCTATCCAGACACCCAGCCTAAATGTTGGAGGTGTGGTAACGGGGAGGCTACATATTTCCATATTTGGTGGACATGTAGAAAAATTAAAGCCTTCTGGAGGAAGATATGGTGGACACTCCAAACTATTTTCAAAAAGCGTATTGAATTTCTACCTCAGGTTTTCTTGTTAGGGATCACAAAAGATTGCACTACCTCAGAGACAAACCTATTTTTGAACTTGATCACAGCAGCCAGATTGTTGGTGGGACAATACTGGAAGAATCCAGAAATACCACCTATAGAAGAGTGGACTTTGAAAGTAATAAATTTGGCGAAAATGGTGAAAATATCGGCATATTTGAAAGATCGCTCAAATGAACAATATTTGACTGACTGGAAACAGTGGATAGACTATATACAAGAGAAACACCAGTCAAATAAAATGTGCCTGGGGTTTAGCTGAGGCTTGACGAGAGGAGTGAGGAATGTTTGCCAAAACAGACGTTTACAAAGACTAATACCTAATGTTGTATGTTATGTTCTATGATGAGTGCTTCTTAATATGATCTTACGTTTAATGTTGATAACTTTAACATTGAAAAAGCGGATTGAATTTCTACCTCAGGTTATTGAACTTCTACCTCAGGATCTTTTGTTAGGGAGTATAAAAGATTGCACTATTACAGAGACGAATTTAACTCTGAAGCGCGAATGAACTATATGTGATAGACTAGAAACAGTGGATAGACCATACATAAGAGAAACACCAATCAAATAAAATGTATCAGGTGTATAGTTGAGGCTTGACGTGAGGAGTGAAGAAAGCTTATCAAGCCAGACGTTTACAAGGACTAATACCTCATGCTGTATTTTTAGGTTTTATGAGGACTGCTTCTTAATATGATCCTGTGTTTAATGCTGACTGCTTTAATATTGGAAAAGCGTACTGAATTTCTACCTCAGGTTACTGAACTTCTACCTCAGGATCTTTTGCTGGGGATCATAAAAGACAAAATGTAACAGGCATATAGTTGAGGCTCGACGTGAGGAGTGAAGAATGTTTACCAAGTCAGACGTTTACAAAGAGTAATACTTAGTGTTGTATTTCAGGTTCTATAATGATTGCTTCTTAATGTGATCTTGTGTTTGGTGTTGATTGTTTTAATAAAAAAAAAGACTGTGCACGCAGGGAGATTAATTATAATAAGTGGGTTGCGTCAGCTGCAGATCAATGGGAAAACCTTTGTGATGGCTTTGCACCAGGGGAAAAAAATCTACATTTGCTCCTAGCTAAAGAACTTTTTTATTCTCTTAAAGTCTTGCATTGCTTCTTCCATTGTTTACACTTTTTGCACTCCCGTTGTCTTTTTTCATAGAAGTTTCTGACTTTATCCCCTCCTAGATAGATTTGGTTTACTCTTGTTTTTATGTGTGCGTGTGTTTTGCTGTTAACCATTCAGACAATATTGGAGTTTTGATGGGATGCAAATGCTGAAAAGAAATTCCTGATTCAACAAACGTACGGAATTTGACGACCTAGTTGTACATCTGTTACATTCATTATCCTCCAGAGGTTCAAAGTGTTCACTTAACACTTTGTAATCCTTCCATTTTTTCCCCCATAACAGTAAGACTGAACTGAGAGAAAAGAAATCCGCCCCAAATGTAGGTAAGAAAAACCAAATGCACAGGTATAGTATAGGTGGTACCTTGCTCAATAGTAGCAACTGTTAGAGGGATCTCAGAGTCCCAGTGGACAATCATTTAAATATGAGCCAGCCATGTGCTGCAGCTGCCAAAAAAGCCAACACAGTGCTGGGCTGCATTAACAGAGGGAGAGAATCAAGATCACCTGAGGTGTTAATACCACTTTAAAAGGCCTTGGAATACTGCATCCAGTTTTGGTCACCACGATGTAAAAAATATGTTGAGGCTCTAGAAAGAGTGCAGAGAAGAGCAACAAAGATGATCAGGGGACTGGAGGCTAAAACATATGAGGAACGGTTGCTGGAATTGGGCATGTCCAGTTTAAGGAAGAGAAGGACGAGGGGGGACAGGTTAGCAGTGTTCCAATATCTCAGGGGCTGCCCCAAAGAAGAGGGAGTCAAGCTATTCTCCAAAGCAGCTGAGGACAAGATAAGAAGCAATGGATGGAAACGAATCAAGGAGAGAAGCAACCTGGAACTAAGGAGAAACTTCCTGACAGTGAGAACAATTAATCAGTGGAACTCCTTGCCTCCAGAAGCTGTGAATGCTCCAACACTGGAGGTTTTTAAGAAGAGACTGGACAGTCATTTGTCTGAAATGGTAGAGGGCAGTGGTGGCAAACCTATGGCACACGTGCCAGAGGCGACACTCGGAGCCCTGTCTGTGGGCATATGTGCCATTGCCCCAGCCTTGCCTCCCCCGTGACCCCCTCCTCACCAGCAGCCCCCCAGAAGAAGAGTCGCCCCTGAGTGTGGCCCACACGGAGCAGTGCAGCCAAGGACATGGCAGCGAGGCAGCGTAGACAAGACTCTGCCCTCAGACCCCATCATGCAGTTGATGTTGCAGGGCGCGGGCAGAGGGTGTGGCCGCCATAGCACTGCTGGGCGGCCTGGACGATCTGCGGTGGGCCCTGGAGGCAGTGAGTGGTCCTGTGGGCAGGTGGGGCAGGGGATGGGGAGAGCAGGGGCGGCCAGCGGGGTGGAGTGGCGCGAGGCCAGTTTTTGGGCACTCGGTCTCTAAAAGGTTCGCCATCACTGGTATAGGGTTTTCTGCCTGAGCAGGGGGTTGGACTAGATGACATCCAAGGTCCCTTTCAACTTTTATTATTATTATTACTACTACTACCACTATTACTATTATTATTTGAATTTTGATCACACAAACATGAAGATGTTGCCACAGTGTGAAAACCAATCATAAGTCACCACTTTCAGTGTCATCGTAACTTTGAACGGTCGCTAAAATAAGGTGGGAGAATAACAAACTAACAATTTATAACAGAAAAAGGAAATATGGTTAAAGGGGCTGAGCTTGGAAAGAGCTTTCCTGTCTCACGAGATAAGTCTAATTTAGCTTTGCTGGATCAGGATTTATAGCTTTGCTGGATCAGGATTTATGGTGGGTACGTCCTGTTTTGTCTACAAGCATATGATCAATGACCGCTGTCTGGTAACGGTTCACATGTACAGATAGGGAAGTATAGAATGTAACCATGTAAGGAAAATTGTGTGATCAGGAAAATGTAGACGTATTATTGGCTATAAATATGTTGTGAAGACCACCCTTCGGGGTTCAGACCCCTTTGCTTTCTGAACCTGCGTAATAAACCTTTCCTTCTCCAGAAGAACTGGCTCCTGTCTCATTATTCTACTACAAAACCAATGGTTCTTAATATAAGAACCTGTCCCAGCCGGTCCTCTCGGGAAAACACAACTCTTGACTCTGTAAGATTAATCGAAAGAACTTGTACTGAGAGACAGGGGTTGCAGTAAAGACGGGCGGAATCTAAGGGTCCCGTGCAAAGCACCAAGCAGTTTTTTTCCCCATTCCAAGATCTGATCCCCCCTGACCGATCCACCAGCAGCCAATATAGTTCCACAAGGTTTCTTTTGAGAATGCTGAGGTGCTAGGCTGATAACGGGTCAACCTCAGGGCGCAGCAACCTTGGAGTCAGGCTGGACCCAGCTGAGAAGCAGTCTCTTTCATCTCCCTGATTCCCATGCAGTGATGGAAAAAGCGAAAGCATGCAAAGAATGCCCTCACACCCTCCTCTCCCCCCCCCAAAAAAAAGAATGGCAGGACACCAGTATGTTGGACCTAACAACAACAACAACAACAACAACAACAACAACAACAACAACAATAATAATAATAATAATAATAATAATAATAATAATAAAGTTGGAAGGGACCTTGGAGGTCATCTAGTCCAACCTCCTGCTCAGGCAGGAAACCCCACACCATTTCAGACAAATGGCTGTCCAGTTTCTTCTTAAAAACCTCCAGTGTTGGAGCATTCACAGCTTCTGGAGGCAGGTTGTTCCACTGGTTGATTGTTCTGACTGTCAGGAAGTTTCTCCTTAGTTCTAGGTTGCTTCTGTCCTTGATGAGTTTCCACCCATTGCTTCTTGTCCTGCCTTCAGGGGCTTTGGAGAAGAGCTTGACTCCCTCTTCTTTGGGGCAGCCCCTGAGATACTGGAAGACTGCTATCCTCTCCCCCCTCGTCCTTCTCTTCATTAAACTAGACATGCCCAATTCTAGCAACCGTTCCTTGTATGTTTTAGCCTCCAGTCCCCTGATCATCGTTGTTGCTCTTCTCTGCACTCTTTCCAGAGTCTCAACTTCTTTTTTTACATCGTGGTGACCAAAACTGGATGCAGGATTCCAAGTGTGGCCTTACCAAGGCCTTGTAAAGTGGTATTAACCCTTCACGTGATCTTGATTCTGTCCCTCTGTTAATGCAGCCTAGCACTGTGTTGGCCTTTTTGGCAGCTGCAGCACACGGCCGGCTCCTATTTAAGGGATTGTCTACTAGGACTCCGAGGTCTCTCTCACAGTTACTACTATTGAGCAAAGTACCCCCTATACTATACCTGTGCATTTGGTTTCTCTTGCCTAAATGTAGAACCTTACTTTTTTTCACCATTGAATTTCATTTTGTTAGATAGCTCCCAGTGTTCCAGTCTGCCCAGATTCTCCTGTATCCTAAGCCTTGTCTTCTGGAGTGTTGGCTATTCCTGCCAGCTTGGTCTTGTCTGTAAATTTGATGAGTTCCCCATCTATCCCCTCATCCAGATCGTTGAAGACGTTGAAGAGCACTGGGCCTAGAAAAAACCCCGGGGGCACCCCACTACACACTTCCCTCCACGTAGTTGGACCATAAGTGTCAAGAGTAGCTTTAATTGAACTTCTCCCTTGCACAATTTTTCCAAGAGGTGATACTTATAGTGCTTTTGCTCATTTGTTTTAATGCTGCATTTAGACGTTTGGCTTTTTGGGCAGCTGCAGCACATTGATCCTTGCATCCTGGCCACAGTTTTGTCTGCAGTTGGAATTCATTCTGTTCGTTCTATTTTTTCAGGTGACAATGAAGAACTTGACCACTCAGGAGGTCGCCACCTTTACGTACGGCGACTGGCTGTCCAAGCAGTGGGGGGACAACCTGACCCTCGAGTGTGAGATGGCGGCCATGATCGACGGCCAGCTGATGATGGAATACACAACCTACGTTATTCAGGTGAAAACTAGCAATATCGGAGGTGCGTTCATCCTGAAAATACCTGGGAACTGAAGACGCTCAGCCACAATTCTATGGGCCCTGCAGGTTTCAGGCGGTCCTCGGCTTCCAACCGTTCATTTAGCGTCTGTCCAAAGTTACAATGGGTGACTTCTGGCCGTTTTTCACACTTATGACTGTTGCAGCCTCAGACGCTTGGCAAATGGCTCGTATTTATGATGGGTTGCAGTGATCCCTTTTGGCAACCTTCAGACACAGCAAAATCAACGGGGACGTCCGATTCGCTTAACAACAGTTTTCTAACTTAATAACGGCCGTGATTCACTTAACAGACGTGGCAAGAAGGTCATTAAATGGGGCAAAACTCATTCAACAATTGTCTTGCTTAGTTAATGGAGGTTTTGGACTCAATTGTCATCATAAGCCGAGGACCACCTGTAACTCAATTTTAGAATAGAACAGAATAGAGCTGGAAGGGACCTTGGAGGTCTTCTAGTCCAGCCCCTTGCTCAAGCAGGAGAACCTATAACAGGGAGGGAGGGAGGATAGAATAGAATAGAATAGAATAGAATAGAATAGAATAGAATAGAATAGAATAGAATAGAATAGAATAGAATAGAATAGAAAATGCGGAATAGAATAGAATAGAATAGAATAGAATAGAATAGAATAGAATAGAATAGAATAGAATAGAATAGAATAGAATAGAATAGAATAGAATAGAATAGAATAGAATAGAATAGATATAATTAGAATAGAATAGAATAGAATAGAAAATATGGAATAGAAAATATGAGAATAGAATAGAATAGAATAGAATAGAATAGAATAGAATAGAATAGAATAGAATAGAATAGAATAGAATAGAATAGAATAGAATAGAATAGAATAGAATAGAATAGAATAGGGGTGGGGTGGGGTGGGATGGGATAGAGCTGGAAGGGACCTTGGAGGTCTTCTAGTCCAGCCCCCTGCTTGAGTAGGAGAACCTATACCATCTCAGACAGGTGATTGTCCAGTCTCTTCTTAAAAACCTCCAGTGATGGAACGCCCATGACTTCTGGTGGCAGGTTGTTCCACTGGTTGAATGTCCTCACTGTCAGGAAGTTTCTCCTTAATTCCAGGTTGCTTCTCTCCTTGGTCAGTTTCTTTTTCTTTTTTTAATTTCTTTTTCTTTACTTTTCTTTTTTTTAAAAATGCATTTCATGTTTGGCTAGGGCCCTCCCCACTTCTTTGTCTGGAAAGGATAACACAAGTTCAGTGTGATGCTGTATGCAGGTAAAAATGACGCTGTGATTTTTAAATTATTATTATTATTATTATTTATAATAAAGCTTATTTCTAATAGCAGAAATTTGGGATTCGGTTGTAGCCATAAGTCAAGGACTCCCTGTATATTAGCTTTAGAAGCCAAACCCGCACGATCTGTGGAAAAATGCAAGCTGCCCTTGGAGAAATTGATCAAAATGATTTGGGGGCCTTCTTAGATTTTATTCCAAGTCTTCCGATTTGGCTTTAGACAATGCTTGATATAAAACCAAGGCTGGGTGGGGGGGGGTCTCGGGACCGGAGAGAGATTGAAATTCTCGAGGGATTTTTCTGTCTGAGTCCTCCAGATGGGTTGAAGGATACATTTTGCTCCAGTTCAAGTTGAAATAATGGCCGATATTAATCTCCAAATATTGACCGTGCTTATCAAATAATGTAAAAACGGAACGTTGTTGGAAAGGCCAAGATTTTCTCCCCGCACACTAAATCCCCACTTCTTCCCTTTCTAGGCCAAAGTGACTTTCAGCAAATGCATTGATAATGTTCTAGTTTTACTTTAACTTTAGGGTCCTGCCAGAATCCAGAAAGTTTGGTTCAACTGGTGCCCAATTAACCATGTTCTACAAACACGGCTTATAACGCCATTCATTCCTGAGACTTAGCTCAAGCCAGTTTCTCCCTGGCTTCCTTCTGTTCTTTCCAGGTGAAAGGACTGGGGTCTAAAAGTTTACTGTCAAGAGAGGGGAGCAGGAAAAGGGGCAGCTGGTCCTCCAGCCGATGGACCCGACCCGTTGTTTCCCCAGCTGTTCCCTTCCTGCCCTATTTCTCAGCTCCTCAGCAACAGAAGGTCAGCTACTTCTGGAAATTTACAACTGCAGTCTAGATGGCAAAAAGACCTGAAGAAGGGTTTATCACTAACAGATGAGAATTTAATTGAACAGGTTAGAGAAAAGGGGCCCATGCATATTAAAAGAGTGTACAGTGCATTGATAGAAATTGACTCTGAAACTGTGCTAGTCAAGGATTGTATGATAAAGTGGGAACAAAATTTTGGGCAACCTATCACGATGGAAACGTGGGAGAGAATTTGGGTGAAAAATGTAAAATTTACGCAAGCGCAACATTTAAGAGAGAACTTTTATAAAATGTACCCTGACATCCAACCTAAATGTTGGAGATGTGATAGTATGGAGGCTACATATGTTCATGTATGGTGGACATGTAGAAAAATTAAAGCTTTCTGGAGAAAAATATGGTGGACACTTCAAACCATTTTGAAAAAGCGTATTGAATTTCTACCTCAGTTGTTTTTGCTAGGGATCATAAAAGACTGTAACACCGTAGAGACGAACTTAATTTTGAACCTGATTACAGCAGCGAGACTGCTGGTGGGACAATATTGGAAGAAGCCAGAATTACCATCTATTGAAGAATGGACTTTGAAAGTTATAAATTTGGCAGAAATGGCTAAAATATTGGCATATTTGAAGGATCATTCAAATGAAACATATATGTTGGACTGGAAACATTGGATAGACTACATACAAAAGAAACACCAATCAAAGAAAATGTATCTGGCTTATAGTTAAATCTTGATATATGGAGTGAAGAATGTTTACAAACTTAAATTGATTGTATTAAGCTGAATAGCATTTAACTTGAATTTTTTTTCTTGGTTTACATCTACAAATATATATCTAACAATAAAAAATGTTGTAAAAAAAAAAGAAAAGAAATAGGAATGGGGCCTTGGTAATAATTTAGGAGATTCCACAGTTGGGTTTTGCATTTCTCTGATGGTACTGTTGCAGGTGATGGGGATGGGGATGGGGAAGGAGGAGGAGTAGGAGTAGGAGGAGAAGGAGAAGGAGAAGGAGAAGGAGAAGGAGAAGGAGAAGGAGAAGGAGAAGGAGAAGG
>JARGCV010000646.1:25000-57500 GCA_034064705.1 Bothrops alternatus
TACTCTACTCTACTCTACTCTACTCTACTCTACTCTACTCTACTCTATTCTACATTCCTGTATTCTATTCTATTCTATTCTATTCTATGCTACTCTATTCTATTCTATATTCCAATGCCTATTCTATTCTATTCTATTCTATTCTATTCTATTCTATTCTATTCTATTCTATTCTATTCTATTCTATTCTATTCTATTCTATTCTATTCTGCATTCCTATTCCTATTCTATTCTATTCTATGCTATGCTATGCTATGCTATGCTGTGCTGTATTGTTCTATTCTATTCTATTCTATTCTATTCTATTCTATTCTATTCTATTCTATTCTATTCTATTCTATTCTATTCTATTCTATTCTATTCTGCATTCCTGTATTCCTATTCTATTCTATTCTATGCTATGCTATGCTATGCTATGCTGTATTGTTCTGTTCTATTCTATTCTATTCTACATTCCTCTATTCTATTCTATTCTATTCCACTCTACTCTACTCTACTCTACTCTACTCTACTCTACTCTATACTCTACTCTACTCTACTCTACTCTACTCTACTCTACTCTACTCTACTCTACTCTACTCTACTCTATTCTACATTCCTGTATTCTATTCTATGCTACTCTATTCTATGCTATTCTATTCTATTCTATATTCCAATGCCTATTCTATTCTACATTCCTCTATTCTATTCTATTCTATTCTATTCTATTCCACTCTACTCTACTCTACTCTACTCTACTCTACTCTACTCTACTCTACTCTACTCTACTCTACTCTACTCTACTCTACTCTACTCTACTCTACATTCCTGTATTCTATTCTATTCTATGCTACTCTATTCTATTCTATATTCCAATGCCTATTCTATTCTATTCTATTCTATTCTATTCTATTCTATTCTATTCTATTCTATTCTATTCTATTCTATTCTATTCTATTCTATTCTATTCTATTCTATTCTATTCTGCATTCCTGTATTCTATGCTATGCTATGCTATGCTGTGCTGTGCTGTATTGTTCTATTCTATTCTATTCTATTCTATTCTATTCTATTCTATTCTATTCTATACTCTACTCTACTCTACTCTACTCTACTCTACTCTACTCTACTCTACTCTACTCTACTCTACTCTACTCTACTCTATTCTACATTCCTGTATTCTATTCTATGCTACTCTATTCTATGCTATTCTATTCTATTCTATATTCCAATGCCTATTCTATTCTACATTCCTCTATTCTATTCTATTCTATTCTATTCCACTCTACTCTACTCTACTCTACTCTACTCTACTCTACTCTACTCTACTCTACTCTACTCTACTCTACTCTACTCTACTCTACTCTACTCTACTCTACATTCCTGTATTCTATTCTATTCTATGCTACTCTATTCTATTCTATATTCCAATGCCTATTCTATTCTATTCTATTCTATTCTATTCTATTCTATTCTATTCTATTCTATTCTATTCTATTCTATTCTATTCTATTCTATTCTATTCTATTCTATTCTATTCTATTCTATTCTATTCTGCATTCCTGTATTCTATGCTATGCTATGCTATGCTGTGCTGTGCTGTATTGTTCTATTCTATTCTATTCTATTCTATTCTATTCTATTCTATTCTATTCTATTCTATTCTATTCTATTCTATTCTATTCTATTCTATTCTATTCTATTCTGCATTCCTGTATTCTATGCTATGCTATGCTATGCTGTGCTGTGCTGTGCTGTGCTATTCTATTCTATTCTATTCTATTCTATTCTATTCTATTCTATTCTATTCTATTCTATTCTATTCTATTCTATTCTATTCTATTCTTTCTCTATTCTATTCTATTCTCATATTTTCTATTCCATATTTTCTATTCTATTCTATTCTATTCCTCCAAAGCAATAAGGTTTTTCTGTTCTAACAGGAATTGCACCTGGCTGGCATCTGGAATATATTGACATTGAAGATGCTCTAGTGGACAAAATTTTCCGATTCCAGTGTGACTGCTGGCTTGCAAAGGATGAAGCTGATGGGCAGATTATACGGGAACTGGCTTGTGCAAATAATGACATTTTGGAACTGAAAGAACGTACCTGTAAGTGGAACAACAAGCAAGAAAAACCAAACGCACAGGTACAGTATAGAACAGGGGTGTCAAACTGCGGGCCAGTGGGCCCGATGTGTCACGTGGAAGCCGCACCCACCCCAGCTCCAGCAATGGGAAAAAAGTTACAATGCTTCATGACACATCATGTGACGCCACGAGTTTGACGCCCCTGGTATAGATGGTACCTTGCTCAATAGTAGCATGTGTGAGAGGGACCTCAGAGTCCTAGTGGACGATCCCTTAAATAGGAGCCAGCCGTGTGCTGCAGCTGCCAAAAAAGCCAACACAATGCTAGGCTGCATTAACAGATGGATAGAATCAAGATCATGTGAAGGGTTAATACCGCTTTACAAGGCCTTGGTAAAGCCACACTTGGAATACATCATCCAGTTTTGGTCACCACGATGTAAAAAAGATGTTGAGACTCTGGAAAGAGTGCAGAGAAGAGCAACAAAGATGATCAGGGGACTGGAGGCTAAAACATATGAAGAACGGTGCTGGAATTGGGTATGTCTAGTTTAATGAAAGAAGGATTAGGGGTGGCATGATAGTAGTCTTCCAGTATTTGAAGTAGTATTCCAGTATTTCAAGGGGATCAGCTTATTTTCCAAAGCACCAGAAAGCAGGACAAGAAGCAATGGATGGAAACTAATCCAGGAGAGAAGCAACCTGGATTTAAGGAGAAAGTTTCTAACAGTGAGGACAATTAATCAGTGGAACAGGTTGCCACCAGAAGTTGTGGGTGCTCCATCCCTGGAGGTTTTTAAGAAGAGACTGGACAGCCATTTGTCCAAAGTGGTATAGGGTTTCCTGCCTGAGCAGGGGGTTGGACTAGATGACCTCCAAGGTCCCTTCCAACTGTTTTTATTCTGTTATTCTGGGAGGAACGAGATCAGACGTCACCGAAAAATGGCCTTTTCAGCTTATAGCATCTCCTTAAACATTAAAGTTCTGAGGCTATATTCCTGTCACTTCTCTGAGCCGACACGCTGGGTACAAATGGGATAAATGAGACGGTGACACTGACTCTCCTTGTCATACATGTCAAGAGCACGGCCTTCTGGACGTCGGTGCTAAAAACTGAAAAAGAGCATTTTTCCGTGCATAGTCAGCTAATCTAATCTTATGAAAGCCTGCAGGGGAAAAAAATACAGTTGTCTTAATCTTACTTTGAGAGAGTCAGAGAAGTCAACTGAATAAATTTCATGAAGGCGGATCAATTAATTCGATGTTATGTGTTTTAAAGCTCTAAATTTCATATATTCATGGAGATCAGGCGTCCAGACATCCATCTAGGCCTATGCACCATGAATGTTATGTTGTTGTTGTTAGTTGCAAAGTCGTGTCTGACCCATCGTGACCCCAGGGGCAACGTTCCTCCAGGCCTTCCTGTCCTCTACCGTCTTCTGGAATCCATTGAAGCTCACACCTCCTGCTTCAGTGATTCCATCCAGCCACCTCCTTCTCTGTTGTCCCCTTCTTCTCTTGCCCTCCATCTTTCCCAGCATCAGGCTCTTCTCCAGGGAGTCCTTCCTTCTCATTAGGGGGCCAAAGGACTTGAGTTTCAACTTCAGGATCTGGCCTTCTAAAGAGCAGTCGGGGTTGATCTCCTCTAGGACCGACCGGTTGGATCGCCTTGCAGTCCAGGGGACTCACAGGAGTCTTCTCCAGCACCAGAGTTCAGAGGCCTCCATTCTTTGGCGCTCGGCCTTTCTTGTAGTCCAACTTTCACAGACATACATTGCAACTGGGAAAACCATGGCCTTGACTATCTACGTACTTTTGTTGGCAAGGTGAAGGTGACTCAAGCTGCTGAAGCTGAACATTTTAACTATCAATCCTGCACCGGTGCAGCTTTTCTGTAACTAAACAGAGAATCATAGGGGAAGAAAGTTAAGAAGCTGTTGTAAGCAGAGAGTAACTACTGATCCCTTAGGTTACACTTAGAAGCACAGATTGATAGAATAGTTCTCCCGGGTTTTCTCACTTTGGGGGGGGAAGGTCCCCTAGTCCAATCCCCTGGGGACATCACGGATCAAAACTGGGACTCTTGTGAACAAAGTAGAATAACAGAATAACAGAGTTGGAACGATTCTCGGAAGACCTTAAGTGTAATCCTCTGCTCAAACAGGAGACCCTATACAATTTCAGACAAATGACCCTCCAATCTCTTCTTAAAACTAGACTAGACTAGACTAGACTAGACTAGACTAGACTAGACTAGAATAGAATAGAATAGAATAGAATAGAATAGAATAGAATAGAATAGAGCTGGAAGGGACCTTGGAGGTCTTCTAGTCCAGCCCCCCACTTAAGCAGGAGAACCTATACCATCTCAGACAGGTGGCTGTCCAGTCTCTCCTTAAAAACCTCCAGTGATGGAGCACCCACGATTTCTGGCGGCCAGCTGTTCCACTGGTTGATTGTCCTCACCGTTAGGAAGTTTCTCCTTAGTTCCTGGTTGCTTCTCTCCTTGATCAGTTTCCAACCACTGTTTCTCGTCCTACCCTCTGGTGCTTTGGTGAATAACGTGACCCCCTCCTCATCTTTGTGGCAGCCCCTCAGATACTGGAACGCTGCTATCATGTCCCCCCTGTTTCTTCTTTTCTTTAGACTAGCCAAATCCAAGTCCCGCCGCCGTTCTTCGTATGTCTTGGTCTCCTGGCCTTGGATCATCAAGAATCAGGGGTTCTCAACCTTGGCAACTTTAAGACTTGTGGACTTTAACTCCCAGAATTCCCCAGCCAGCAAAGCTGGCTGAGGAATTCTGGGAGTTGAAGTCCACAAGTCTTAAAGTTGCCAAGGTTGAGAACCCCTGATCAAGATGCTCCTGAACTAGGAACCATGGCTAGGAAAAAAGCTAAACCAGGATGCTTGGCTTTAACTTTGTTACTCTCTCTGACCTTTCAAGCTTATGAGATCCTCACCGTTACCAGCAATAAGGCGGAGGCCGAGAGCAAGGAAAACGTATCGATCATTTTTGAAGGCAAACGAGGGCGTTCTAAGGAGTTCCTCTTGCAAAACTCCTCCAGAAGGAGAAGATTTTTAAGGTATGTTATTATAATGTCATAATTATAATGATCATGACTTGAACTGTTCATTCATTATAAAAATGGAACGATTATCATCAGCAAACTTTGGGCCGATTAAAAGATTGCCCTTCACGGGCGCATTGATCGGCAGACTCTATTGCTCATTTTAAAAATAGGCACGGCATTTACAACCGTACATGGTTATAAGGTTCATTCACTTTGGGCCACAGTAGGGAGTGCCTTTCCTAAACAGATGTAGCTTAATTCCCTAATCTCCCAATAAACGAGTCCCTTTCTTCTCCGTTAAGAGAATCGGGATGTTTACCTGTGCAACGTGATACATGTTAATTAATTGATTAAAGTGTTTCTCATCGGTGTTCAGCGAACCTACGTTAGCTCAGTGACCTATCCATTGAGGGATGTTGGCTTGCTTGTGGGCACCATTATATTGATGCCTTTCAATAAGAAATAAGCCAGGAAACCTTTCAGACAAATTGGAAATACGGTTTTCATCCGACATGAAATAAATTAATATTATATGTGGGTAAGTCATTCCTGGAACATTCCAGGGATGATTTAAAGAGATGCAGCTATATAAATTTGTGCTAGGCAGTTCCTAAGCTTTAAAAATATTTATTTATTTGTGTTTGTGTTTGTTTGTTTGTGTGTGTGTGTGTGTATTTACGGTATGTGTGTGTATGTATGAGAGAGAGTGATCGGCTCAAAGCTGGCTTTTATGCCTCATGTGGGACTAGAACTCACAGTCTCCTGGTGATTGGCCCAAAGTCACCCAGCTGGCTTTCATGCCTCAGGCGGGACTAGAACTCACAGTCTCCTGGTGATTGGCCCAAAGTCACCCAGCTGCTTTCATGCCTAAGGTGGGACTAGAACTCACAGTCTCCTGGTGATTGGCCCAAAGTCACCCAGCTGGCTTTCATGCCTCAGGCGGGACTAGAACTCACAGTCTCCTGGTGATTGGCCCAAAGTCACCCAGCTGGCTTTCATGCCTCAGGCGGGACTAGAACTCACCGTCTCCTGGTGATTGGCCCAAAGTCACCCAGCTGCTTTCATGCCTAAGGCGGGACTAGAACTCCCAGGCTGAGTTCTAGCAGGGTGCCTTAACCACTAGACAAAACTGGTTTTATTGTATGTTGCATTAATATTGCAACCACGCACGTTGCAATTAGTGATTGCTGGTCTGCTCATTAATACTTAAAGCTTTATGTGTGTGTTGGGGGGGTAAACGACGCAATCTGCAGAGGAGCAACAGATGTATTCCAGTTTTCTTCAAAAAACGTTGACGATATTGCCGCCATCTGTGTTGGTCACTGTCCAAAAGATGGCAAAAGACTGAAGGCAAAAGCAGACACATATTGGCATGTTCAGGAAATTGTCGTTACGGAGATGGAACTTGGCAACAAGTAAGTGCCTCATAATGAAAAGACGCATGAACATCATAGACCAGGGGTGGGGAACCTTGGCTCCTTTATGACCTGTGGACTTCAACTCCCAGAATTCCTGAGCCAGCATGGGGAACTATGGCCCCCTCATGATTGGTGGACTTCAACTCCCAGAATTCCTGAGCCAGCATGGGGAACTATGGCCCCTCATGATTTGTGGACTTCCAGAATTTCTGAGCCAGCATGAGGGAAACTTTGGCCCCTTCATGACTTGTGGACTTCACCTCCCAGAATTCCTGAGCCAGCATGAGGGAAACTTTGGCCCTTTCATGACCTGTGGACTTCAACTCCCAGAATTCCTGAGCCAGCATGGGGAACTATGGCCCCCTCATGATTCGTGGACTTCCAGAATTCCTGAGTCAGCATGAGGGAAACTAGCCCCTTCATGACTTGTGGACTTCACCTCCCAGAATTCCTGAGCCAGCATGAGGGAAACTTTGGCCCCCTCATGACCTGTGGACTTCAACTCCTAGAATTCCTGAGCCAGCATGGGGGAACTATGGCCCCGTCATGATTCATGGACTTCAACTCCCAGAATTCCTGAGCCAGCATGAGGGAAACTTTGGCCCCTTCATGACTCGTGGACTTCAACTCCCAGAATTCCTGAGCCAGCATGAGGGAAACTTTGGCCCCTTCATGACTTGTGGACTTCAACTCCCAGAATTCCTGAGCCAGCATGGGGGAACTTTGGCCCCTTCATGACTCGTGGACTTCAACTCCCAGAATTCCCTCTGCCAGCATGGCTCAGCTTGGAAACCTCTCCCTTTCCCCTCAGCATGGCTGGCTCAGGAATTCTGGGAGTTGAAGTCCACAATTCAGAAAGGGGCTATCGTTCCCTTGAGGTAGCCGTACATTGAATACGATGGAGACAGTCATTAGACATTAGTAATAAGCACATCACTAGTAAGGTCATTGTGGTACCTGCCTTGCGCATTCTGTTTTATCGCACTCCCCTCCCACCCACTCAGGTATTGTGTACAACGTGGCAGTGGCTCAGCCATGGCTCAGCTTGGAAACCTCTCCCTTTCCCCTCAGCACGGCTGGCTCAGGAATTCTGGGAGTTGAAGTTCACAAGTCATAAAAGAGCCAAGGTGGCCTACCCCTGGCCTAGGCCACTTTATGACTCATGGCCTTCAACTCCCAGAATTCCCTCTGCCAGCCTGGCTCAGCTTGGAAACCTCTCCCTTTCCCCTCAGCATGGCTGGCTCAGGAATTCTGGGAGTTGAAGTCCACAAGTCATAAAAGAGGTAAAGTTCCCCACCCCTGCTATAGACAATCAGCCACGGGCATCTTTCTTTGTGGCGCTCAAAGGTTTGTGGTCCTGACTGCTGTATGGACAGTTCTCGGCACGCAACAATTCACTTAGCGATCGTTCAAAGTCACAACAGCACTGGTCTTAGGACCATTTTTCACCCTTACAGCCGTTGCAGCATCCCCCGTGGTCACGTGATCAAAATCCAGAGCCTTGGCAACTGACTCATCTTTATGACAGTTGCACTGTCCCGGGGAGGGTCACGCGATCCCCTTTTGCGATCTTCGCACAAGCTAAGTCGATGGGAAAGCCAGATTCCCTTAATAACCCTGTTACTAAATGAACAGCTGCAGTGATTCATTTAGCAGCCGTGGCGAGGAAGGTCGTAAAATGGGGCAAAATTCACTTAACAACTGTCTCACTTAGCAACGGGATACGTTGGGCTCAGCTGTGGTGGTGAGGTGCCTCAGAGTTGATTTGGAGAGGAGATGAAGGCAATGTAGTGAAGGCGCGGTGGTAAACCGACTCCCTTCACACATTTACCTGGGGCTGGGATCAAGTGGGGAAAGGGTTACTCCACCGTGCAATTTGACATGTACAAAACATCCAGAGGAGCAAAGCAGCAGGAAATCACACGGATTTGGGGATAAAAGTGTTGTTCTGTCCCAGCCTACGTGAGTCCTTGTTAAGGAGAAACCCCTCTTCCAACAAGCAGGGTGGAACCGCAGGAAAAAACCAGTCCCCTTTTATTATTTACAGACCTGAGTCAATGTCCAAAGCAAACAAAACACAGTTCACTGAAACTTGATTCCTTAACACAAACAGTTGCCTTCAGCAACCACACCTCCCACACCTTCCCTTTTATAATTCAGCCAAGGCGCGGCTTCCTAATGCCTTCTCCTTTGCCTTTGGAGCCACCCCATTGCATTCCTCTGTCCTACTCGCTTCTCTTTCCTGTGCATTCATGCATCTGGGATTTGTCCCAGCTGTTCTTCATCACTGTCCAACTAGGGCTCCCAGCACAGCTGTGTCTCAGCCTGAGGGCGAGTAGAGGGGCCAGGCTCCTCGTCCGATTGTAAGTCTTGGAGCTCCTCAGAGCCTTCCTCCGACTCTGATGTCCATCCAGGCCCCCCCTCCTTCTCCTCCTCTGATTCCCCAGACTCAGCTGCTGGGTCCACTGGCTGACGAGGAATCACAACACCCGTGTGTCCAGTTCAGCCATAAAGTTGCGGCGAAACTCTCCATCAAAGCAGTTTCTCGCAACCGACCCCAAACCCTAATTAATCCTAAGTGGTGCATGATAAAATATGTCGCTTTTCCAGCAGACATCGCATGCTAGCTTTTGTAGAACGATTAAAAAAGATTGCGGTGGGGGAAAAAAAAGGGATGGAAGAAAAGTTGCAGTCATTAAGGAGTCCCAACGGTGATTTTATTCACCAGGCGACTGGACTTCTTTGTTGTTGTTTTTCTTTGAAGGCGTTTCGCTTCTCATCCTAGGGAGCTTCTTCAGCTCTGACTGGATGGTGGGGAGTGGAAGGATTTATACTCCTTGCAGACAGCTGGTCCTTTGCATTCTTTTTGGAGAGACGTTGAGGCTACTTGGAGGTTTGTCTCAGTTGTTGTTGTTAGTTGTGAAGTCGTGTCCGACCCATCACGACCCCATGGACCATGTTCCTCCAAGCTTTCCTGTCCTCTACCATCTTCTGGAGTCCATTGAAGCTCATGCCTCCTGCTTCAGGGACTCCATCCAGCCACCTCCTCCTCTGTCGTCCCCTTCTTCTTCTCTTGCCCTCCATCTTCCCCAGCATCAGGCTCTTCTCCAGCGAGTCCTTCCTTCTCATTAGGTGGCCAAAGGACTTGAGTTTCGCCTTCAGGATCTGGCCTTTTAAAGAGCAGTCAGGGTTGATCTCCTCCAGGACTGACCGGTTGGATCGCCTTGCAGTCCAGGGGACCCGCAGGAGTCTTCTCCAGCACCAGAGTTGCAAGGCCTCCATTCTTTGGCGCTCGGCCTTTCTTACGGTCCAACTTTCGCAGCCATACACTGCAACTGGGAAAACCATGGCCTTGACTCTACGCACTTTTGTTGGCAGGGTGACGTCTCTGCTTTTGAGTATGTGGTCTAGATTTGCCATAGCTTTCCTCCCCAGGAGCTAGCGTCTTTGAATTTCTTGTCTGCAGTCCCCATCTGTGGTGATCTTGGAGCCTTTGTCTCAGCGGTGGGATTCAAATATGTGATGCTGCTTCTGGAATTCCGTTCTGGGCCTGGGCAAGAAAAAAATTAGCTACCGGTTCTACCGAACCGGTGCAAACCGGCTGAATCCCACCACTGGTTTGTCTGTGTCCTCAGGGTCACCCGGTGGGGAAGCTGAAGAAGCTTGTTGGATGAGAAGCGAAACGACTTCAAAGGAAAAAAAAACAAGAACGTCTAGTTTCATCTTTGGGATCACTGTGACCTGGACGATGGAGAACCTCCATAGACAGTCATTAAGGAGAGGAGTTGTGGGAGGGAGGATCTTGAAGCTAGCTAAGCGGCTTTTCTGGCCCTAAAATTGATGCAGAGTTTTGCCACCAGAAGGAATTTAAACAGAAGGGTAGCAAGCATTCAGCCAGAAAGGATTTAGCAAAGCTGGCACGACGCTCATTAGAGAAAGCCAGCTCTTCCTCGCCAAAGAAAAACAAGTCCTGTGCTGCAAATATATATTTTTTAATTTATTATAATTTAATCCTTTCACATTCAGGGCTCTCTTCTCTTCCTCCGGCAGGTATTTTTTCCGATGCAATGCAAAAATCCCACTCCGAGCGAAGAGGGGAGACCACAAGGTGTTCGGATGTGCCAAGGTGATCGAAAGCTTCGCCAGCAAAGCTCGGAGCCTGGTGCCCGTCCGGTATGAGGTGATTGTCGTGACAGGCTCCCAGAAAGGGTCTGGCACAGACGCCAAGGTCCACGTCACCATATTCGGAGCGAACGGCGATTCGGGCCAGCGGCGTTTAAAGCAGAGGTTCCGCAACCTCTTTGAGCGGGGTAGCACCGACCGCTTTTACCTGGAAATCCTGGAACTCGGAGAGCTGAAGAAAGTTCGGATTGAGCACGACAGCACTGGGCTGTCCCCCGGATGGCTGGTGGAGCGAGTCGAGATCACCAACTCGGCCACGGGCATCACCACCAACTTCCCCTGCGGGAAGTGGTTGGATAAGAAAAAAGGGGACCGGTTAACATGGAGGGAACTGTTTCCAAGAAGTTAACGGCCTCTTTCCAAGGTGTAATTTTCTGAAAGGCTTTTCCCTCCATCTGGCAGGGGAAGTTCCAGGCTGGGAAGCTTTCTCCAACAAATTTAAATTTCAGAACAAAACAACTTGGGGTTTGATGTGATAGCAGCCTTCCAATATCTCAGGGGCTGCCCCAAAGAAGAGGGAGTCAAGCTATTCTCCAAACTTTGGAGATCATCTAGTCCAGCCCCTTGCTCAGGCAGGAAACCCTAGACCAGTGGTTCTCAACCTTTCTCAGGTTGAGACCCCACTTGCCCCGCCCATGCGCGCCGCGACCCCGACCCGGGTGCGTGCGCCGGAAATTTTTTTTTAAAAAAAACTAAAAAAAAACAAAAAACAAAATGGCGGCCGCAACGGGCGGATCCGCGCATGCGCAGATCGGCCCGTCGCACGCGCCACGCATGCGCGCATCCGCCCGTCGCGGTCCGCCATTTTGTTTTTTTTTATTTTTTTTAAATTTTTTTTAAAAAAATTTTTTGCCGCGACAGGCGGATCTGCCCGTGCGCGGCGCGCGTGCACCAAAAAATAAAAAAATAAAAAAATAAAAAAAATAAAAAAAATAAAAATTAAAAAAACAAAATGGCGGCCAGCGGTGCCCGGCGACCCCCGCGAAATGGTCGCGCGACCCCAAATGGGGTCGCGACCCCAAGGTTGAGAACCACTGCCCTAGACCATTTCAGACCAATGGCTGACAGTCTCGTCTTAAAAGCTTCCAGTGTTGGAGCATCCATAGCTTCTGGAGGCAGGTTGTTCCACGGGTTAATTGTTCTAACTGTCAGGAAGTTTCTCCTGAGTTCCAGATTGCTTCTCTCCTTGATGAGTTTTCATCTGTTGCTTCTTGTCCTGCCTTCAGTTGCTTTGGAGAATAGCTTGACTCCCTCTTCTTTGGGGCAGCCCCTGAGATATTGGAAGACTGAGTTTTCAGAATAGGGCGGCATAGGAATCGAAACAAATAATAATAATAATAAATAATAAAGACTGCTATCATGTCACCCTCGTCCTTCTCTTCTTTAAACTAGACATACCCAATTCCAGCAGGCGTTCCTAATATTTATTTATTTTATTTATTTTGTTTGAACTTATATGCCACTCCTCTCCGAAGACTCGGAGCGGCTTACAACATATATATAAAACAACAGTTACAATCTAAGTCCAAGCAAAAAATATTAAAAAATAAAACCCCACACATATTCATCAGTCACACAACAATCCACAATCATCCCAATATAAAACAATATGTTTTAGCCTCCAGTCCCCTGATCACCTTTGTTGCTCTTCTCTGCCCTCTTTCTAGAGTCTCAACATCTTTTTTACATCGCGGTGACCAAAACTGGATGCAGGGTTCCAAGTGTGATAGTAAGGCATTGTAATCCAGTCTGAACATCTGGCTGACTGTGCAATGATCATCAATGATGATGATGATGATAAAAAGTTGGAAGGGACCTTGGAGGTCATCTAATCCAACCCCCTGCTCAGGCAGGAAACCCTATACCATTTCAGACAAAGGGCTGTCCAGTCTCTTCTTAAAAACCTCCAGTGTTGGAGCATTCACTGCTTCTGGAGGCAGGTGGTTCCACTGGTTAATTGTCCTGACTGCCAGGGAGTTTCTCCTCAGTTCTAGGTTGCTTCTCTCCTGGATGAGTTTCCACCTGTTGCGTCTTGTCCTGCCTTCAGGCGCTTCAGAGAAGAGCTTGACTCCCTCTTCTTTGGGGCAACATCTTGCCCTACAGAATATTTTAGAGTCGCTGCAGGCCTAGACAGTCTCAAGATCTTTACAGCCACCCAATGGACAGAGTTGGGGACAGCCAGATGCTGAGGAATCTTCTGGAGTGAGAGGCGAAACATCTCCAGAGAAAAAAGTCCAGTTGCCTCCTGGAGGGAAAAAAAAGCACCTTTGAAGAGTGTTCGCAGACTACAATTAATGCAAAACGCAGCTGCGCGAGCAATTGTGGGCCTTCCACGTTGTGCCCACATTTCGTCAACCCTCCGCATGCTGCATTTGTTGCCTATCGGTCTCCGAGCGCAATTCAAAGTGTTGGTTATTACCTATAAAGCCCTTCATGGCATTGGACCAGGATACTTACGGGACCGTCTTCTGCCACATACTTCCCTACGACCGGTGAGAGCGCACAGGGTCGGCCTCCTCCGGGTCACGTCAGCGAAACAATGTCGTCTGGCGGGTCCTAGGGGGAGGGCCTTCTCTGTTGCGGCTCCCGCCCTCTGGAACCAACTGCCCCTTGAAGTCCGCGTTTCTCCCACCCTCCCGGCCTTCCGAAAGAACCTTAAAACTTATCTTTGCCGGCAGGCCTGGGGATGATTGTGGGTCGTTGTTCGAAAGTTGTACGTGTGTTGGGTATCTATTTTTAATGTTTTGATGTTTTGTATATATTGTGAGCTGCTCCGAGTCTCCGGAGAGGAGCGGCATACAAATCAAATCAAATCAAATCAAATCAAATCAAATCAAATCAAATCAAATAAATAAATAAATAAATAAATAAATAAATAAATAATAACCAGGAGCTTTAGCCAGATGCTACAAAGGTATGTTTGCAGATTTGCAATTCCTGCAGCATTACAATCTGCCTTCCCAGCCCTCCCTCGTATTCATTCCCGTTGCCACAAGTGCCAAGAGGTAATAAAGTGCTCTTGCAAACTTTTCCCAGGAAAAGTTTTTACATATATTCATTTTAAACGAGCCCATTCTTGGCAGCAGCACAGACTCAAATGCTCGGGCGGGGCGCCATTTGCTGCTGTGAGACCGTCGTTTGCTGAATTCTTTGGGTCAAAGGCAGATTCTGTGGCAACGTGGGGGGAAGTGGGTCCCTCTGGAATTCACTGGCGAGAAACTTCCTGACAGTGAGGACAATTAACCAGTGGAACCACCTGCCTCCAGAAGCGGTGGATGCTCCAACACTGGAAGTTTTTAAGAAGAGACTGGACAGCCATTTGTCTGAAATGGTATAGGGTTTCCTGCCTGAGGAGAGGGTTGGACTAGATGACCTCCAAGGTCCGTTCCAAATATGTTATTCTATTCATTCTTAAGCCTTAAGTCTTCTCTTCCATCAATACCTCTGTTCTGTTCTGTTCTGCTCCGCTCCATTCCGTTCTATTCTCAAGCCTTAAGCTTTCTCTTCCATCAATAATTCTATTCTATTCTATTCTCTTCCTCAAGGTCCTGGAGGATCTCTGGCAAAATTCTGGCAAGCGAAGCCAGTGGGAAGCCGGATTCAGTTTAATAATAATAATAATAATAATAATAATAATAATAATAATAATAATAATAATGATGATGATGATGATGATAATAATAAAAGTTGGAAGGGTCCTTGGAGGTCATCTAGTCCAACCCCCTGCTCAGGCAGGAAACCCTATACCATTTCAGAGAAATGGATGTCTGGTCTCTTCTTAAAAACTTCCAGTGTTGGAGCATTCACCGCTTCTGGAGGCAGGTTGTTCCACTGGTTAATAGAATAGAGTAGAGTAGAGTAGAGTAGAGTAGAGATGGAAGGCTGATGACTGTTTTTTTGGTGTGAGAGATTGTTGATTCTAGCAATCTTTGTCTTTTTAATCCAGGCTTGCTGGCTCCAATCTTTCTGACAATAGTAATAATAATAACAGAGTTGGAAGGGACCTTGGAGGACATCTAGTCCAACCCCCTGCTCAGGCAGGAACCCCTACACCATTTCGGACAAATGGCTGTCCAGTCTCTTCTTAAAAACTTCCAGTGTTGGAGCATTCACCGCTTCTGGAGGCAGGTGGTTCCACTGGTTAATTGTTCTCACTGTCAGGAAGTTCCTCCTTAGTTCCAGGTTGCTTCTCTCCTTGGTCAGTTTCCACCTGTTGCTTCTTGTCCTGCCTTCAGGCGCTTTGGAGAACAGCTTGACTCCCTCTTCTTTGGGGCAGCCCCTGAGATACTGGAAGGCTGCTATCCTGTCCCCCCTCGTCCTTCTCTTCATTAAACTAGACAGACCCAATTCCAGCAGCCGTTCCTGATATGTTTTAGCCTCCAGCCCCCTGATCATCTTTGTTGCTCTTCTCTGCACTCTTTCCGGAGTCTCCACATCTTTTTTACATTGTGGTTCTGAACCAAAAAAGCTTCTTGGATGAGAAGCGAAATGTCTTCAGGGGAAAGAAAAAAAAAGGAAGTCCAGTTGCCTCTTGATAAAGCACCTTCGTGTTGACACCTGAAAGATTCACTTCACAACTTTGGCAAGAAACATTGTACAATGAGGGGAAACTCCCTTAAGAACATAACAACATAAATATTGGGCTCAATTTAATTTCCCCTCAGCATTCAAACCGTTCTTATCAGTCATACTTCTCTCAAGTTTAATTACCTTTAAATGTCCTAACTTTTCATTCACATCCACCATCCCAATATTTTTACATTTCATATATTGTAAAAAAAAATACTATATGACTTATCTCTCTTATCCCTCCTACTATAGCTGCAAAATTATCTGTTCTTTTCACCACATTCAAACATGTGTTTCACCATGTTGTACTCCAGCTGGTAATTCGAATCAGGTCTCTTGAATCTTAACTCTAGTCGTCTTATTTTGCCAAGTAGCTTTCCAAGTTAGTGTATTCCACTTGCCAGGAGATTCCTGTATTTTGGTAGATATTGTTGGGAGTGTATATGGTGTACGCTTGTTGTCTCCCAAACGCTAACGATTCTCCCGGCAGCTCTACAATCCATTTTATTCAATCTTTCTTTTTCTCATCCTCAAGTTTGTTTTGAAGTCCTGACAGATAAGACATTTTTTCCCTTTTCATTGTTAGGGCAAAATTTTGTAGATTTTTTCTTCTTCTTTGTATTAAGATGTAGTTCTCTTCATTTGTAGCTTCCCTACTTAAGTCCCTTTTGTCTTCTGTTATCTGGTTGGTTTGTTCATTCTTTATCGTCATTTTCTGAGAGTTTTTTAATTGTAATGTGGGAAGTCAGCCCCACCACCACCCAGAGAAGGAAATATTAAAAGGGCAGAATATTATATTTCCTCAAAGGATTTTAAAGAGGCAGAAAAGCATGCCCAGCTTTTCTTAATAGCTCCAAGTCTCCCTCCCCCAAGCGGAAACCAGCTCTGTAGAAATGCAGATGTAATAATCCATTCAGGAAAGTTGGAGCCCTCCAGTTAGAAGCTTAGGAGGACAAAGACACCTAAAATCTACATACCCCACCCAAACTCTAAGACAGGACATAATAGGATTAACCCACAGATACCAAAGGGGCACACTCAGACTCAGGTCAAAGTACATGACACAGGAAATACAAAGGCTCAAACAGGAACAGGAAACAATTCCAAACAAAAAGCCTAGGAGCAGCGGTTCTCAACCTATGGGTCGCGACCCCATTTGGGGTCAAACGACCATTTCACGGGGGCTGCCAAACGCCGCCGGCTGCCATTTTTTCCATTTTTTCCATTTTCCCCCCATTTTTTTCGGCTGGCGCATGCGCAGTTCGGACCGTCGTGTGCACGCGATGGGATGAACCGCGCATGTGCGGCATGCACGGCGACCCGATCTGCGCATGCGCAACACAACGGGCCGAACTGCGCATGCACAGCGCAACCGGGCTGCTCGCCTCCCACCGCTGCCTCAGAGACTCCAGCAGGCACACCGAGGAGCGGTCCAGAGCAGGCGGGTGCAAAGCTGCCTCCTTCCCGCTCCGCTCCGCTCCGCCACATCCCAGACCCGGCCTCCAACTCGCCCTTCAACAGCCGGCCAAGCGGTCAGGGCAGCCGGACCTCGAGGCGGGCCTGCACTTCACTGAGACTGGCCCGGCTGTGGCGAGAGGCGCCCGGCGGCCCGAGAGAAGCGAAAGGCGCCCGGTGGCCGCCTCTGGCCCCCAAGTCCGCGCTCCTCTCCTCGCCCTCCTCCCTGGCCGGCCCTCGCCAGCACCGCCCCCTTTTCTCCATGGCGGCCAATGGGGGCGGCGGGGCTCCGGCTCCCCTTCCCCCTCCCAGGTGCCATGGGGGGGCGGCCGGGCGCGTGGGGGCTGCCTGCCTGCCTGCCTGGCTCTGGCTCTGGCTCAGCCCTGCTCGCTCCCTCCCTCCCTCGCTTGGCGGCGGTGGCCGAAGCAGGCGGTAAGGCGCCCAGCCAGCGGACCGGCAAGATGAACTACCTGGTGAGTCCCTGCCGGGTGTGGGGGGAGGCCGAGCCGGGGAGGGAGCCGGGGAGCCTGGCCAGACGCCCCCCGCCCGGCTGGCCGACCCGACCCGAGTGGGACTGGCTCCGAGAGCGAGCTGGCCCGGGCGGGCTCCCCAGTCCTGCCGCCCGCCTACCTACCTGCGACCGCTGCCGGCCCTGTGGAAGGCACGGGAGTCCCGGACGAGCCTGGCAGGCGGAGCGCTGCGACCTGGACACCAGTCCGGAGCACGGACCTGGGGGCTAGAGGCGGCCGCCGGGCGCCTTTCGCTTCTCTTGGGCCGCCGGGCACCTCTCGCCACAGCCGGGCCGGTCACGGTGAAGTGCGGGCCCGCCTTGAGGTCCGCCTACCCCGACTGCTTGGCCGGCTGCCGGAGGGTGAGGAGGAGGCCAGGCCTGGGACGTGGCGGAGCGGAGCGGGAAGGAGGCAGCTTTGCGCCCACCTGCTCCGGACCGCTCCTCGGTGTGCCTGCTGGAGTCTCTGAGGCAGTGGTGGGCGGCGAGGCTGGGCCGGTGTGGAGCCGGCTGGCCCGCCGGTTCTGCGCATGCGCAGATCAGCCCGTCACATGCGCACGCGCAGATCGGCCCGCCGCACGCACATGCGCAGATCGGCCCATCGCACGCGCATGCCAGATCGGCCCGTCGCACGCGCATGCACAGATCAGCCCGTTGCGTGTGTGCTGCGCATGCGCAGATCAGCCCCTCACGTGCGCATGCGCGGATCGGCCCGTCGTGTGTGCATGCGCGGGTCGGGGTCGCGCCGCCCATGGGCAGTGCAAGTGGGGTCTCAACCTGAAAAAGGTTGAGAACCACTGCCCAAGAGGGTATAAAAACCCACTCCCTACATATGTGCTCTTTTCTCTTTTCTTCCAGAGCCATCTTTCTGTCTGGCTCTCCTCTTCAATAAACTGTAACCCTCTTTCAAAAGCAGACACCATATTGTTTATTCCCAGTTTGGACTGGACCCCGATGAAGATTTTTCCTTCAACAGTAAGTCTAGGTTGAAGATGTGCTCATTTATGTCATCAAAGTGGTTTTTAATCTCATTGTGGTTTGAAGTCATTGTCATCTGAATCTGTTGTAGCATTGCACACATTTCCTCTTGAAAAGTATTTGTCTCATCTTGGAGTATTGTTCCTGTGGATCTCTGAACTTTTAGATAGGTATGCAACCTGCATTCTGTCTCCTTCCTCCAAGTAGTCATTCACCAATACCATAATCTTTGTGTTTAGCCTTATCAAACCAGCTAATTTTAAAGTCCAAACAACCAAATCTTATATAGTTCTTATCTTTATATATGGTTTTTGTAATCCAATGCCTTTCCAATGATCAAGGCATCAGTGTTTTACCACTAGACGCACCCAAGAACTTTTGAAGCAGTTCCGTTGGGATGTTTTTGATCACCACCACCAACCCCCACAGCCCAGATTTGGCAGAGTGACTACTACTAAGGCATTGCAAACCTAGTAAGACATTACGACAAAGGCCTCAATTTGAATGGCGATTATGTCAAAAAGTCATGTCGTTGCAGTTTTTTAATGTGTATATTAAAAGTTCTGTATCTGCGAGTGTCTCTCATTGATAACCAAACGGAGGTTTATTTCCGAGTTGCCCTTGTGGATTAAAGACCCATGGTGGCACAGTGGTTAGAATGCAGTATTGCAGGCTAACTCTGCCCACAGCCAGGAGTTCAATCCTGACTGACTCAAGGTTGACTCAGCCTTCCGTCCTTCTGAGGTCGGTAAAATGAGGATCCAGATTGTTGGTGGGCAATAGGCTGATTCTATAAACCGCTTGCAGAGGGCTATGAAGCAGTGTGAAGCAGTGTGGTATATAAGTCTAAGTGCTCTTCCTGTCAGTATCTTTTCTCAGCCAAGCCAGCCATTCGTTGGTTCACAGTATCATTAAGGACCCCAAGGAAGGAGTTAGCAATGCAATTCATTTTATTAGTTATAAATAAAGTACAAAAAAATCCACCAAAAGTGAATCTAAGCATTTACACAATTTCTAATGTCTCTTTAATTTCCTCCAAATGCACTATTGCTTTAATTAGGAATAATAAATATTTCTAGCTTTCGCCTATAAAATAGTCTATGTAGCAAAATGTTGCACAGCACAACAAAACAGCAGTAGGAGTACAAAAAAAAAAGTGGATGATCCATTCACTTTGTCATTAAGGAAAAAGAGGAGATTGGGACTGTAACGGAGAAAATTAATGCCACTTCTGTCCCCTTGGCTGGAGGTGATACTTGTTAAAGAAATATTTGAGAATTGGTTAGTCAGCTTCAATTGTCTTTGACATTGCACGTCTCTCATGAGTTCCCTTTCTTTTCAACTTTTTTCAACTCGGTTTTAAGCTGTCAACATGGTGCATTACAAGATAAAACACAAAAGTCTTCAAAGAGGAGATAGACATTTTCATTTTGGAAGAATACAAATGCTTGCCATCTCACTGTGTCCAATTCAAGCTCTGAAAATGTCTGCAGTGATAAAAAAAAAAAAACCCCAACCTTCTCAATTAACCATTTCTCTAATTCATTGCCACCTCCAGTTAATTATAGCTGCAAATTTTCGCCCACTGAAGCCCAACATATTTGGAGATCCTGCAGTTGAGAAAGATGGATCTAATGCAGGGGTCTTCAAACTTGGCCCTTTTATGACTTGTGGAGTTCAATTCCCAGAAGTCATAAAAGGGCCAAGTTTGAAGACCCCTTATCTAATGCCAATGAAAGTAGTTTGCATTGAGCTATCATACAATCTCCAGATGTTCCTAAACTCCAGGTGTTGCTAAATTCAAGTTCCCAGCATCCCTCAGAAGAATGAGGAATCGATAAGGAATTATATTTTTGATTTATAAGGCCATCCATCCATCCCATCGAAGTGACTCCAGGTGGCTAAAAACCAATTGTTGTGTCAGGGGTCTTCAAACTTGGCCCTTTGATGACTGGTGGACTTCAACTCCCAGAATTCTTCAGCCAGGCACATGCCTGGCTGAGGAATTCTGGGAGTTGAAGTCCACCAGTCATCAAAGGGCCAAGTTTGAAGACCCGTGCTCTAGCACAAGATGCTAGAAACTGTAGACTTTACGATAATAGTAAGCAAGAGATGATGGTATCCCATTAAGGGGAAGAATTACAGGCGGTTTAGAGAGTGAAATGTAACTTCCTCCACTCTTAACTCATTCTCACAGGGAATTCTGGGAGTTGAAGTCCACAAGTCTTAAAAGTTGGTTAGATGCCGGCTCTTCCATGCACAATGTTTTGATGAGTTGCAGATGAGTTAAGAGTGAAAGAAATTTGACATTCTTTCTCCTAGCACAGGGGTTCTCAACCTTGGCAACTTTAAGACTTGTGGACTTCAACTCCCAGAATTCCTCAGCCAGCAAAGCTGGCTGAGGAATTCTGGGAGTTGAAGTCCACAAGTCTTAAAGTTGCCAAGGTTGAGAACCTCTGTCCTAGCATGTAGAAATCTCAGTAGGAGATGCTGATACTTCTGCTTTCCAGACAAAGGTGGATGTGTGTAACCCACCACCTTCTTTTGTTTAATTGATGGATTGTGTGATCACAGTTCTCAACGTATCAACAACGGAGAAAGCATGACTTGAAGGATTACCCACACCCTTTGGGGAATTTCAAGAAATTAGGGTCTGATCAAAAGAGGTGCCGTTACTTAAAGGAAGCCATTTCACTCTTTAAAGTGCCTGTAATTCTTCCACTAATGGGGAAGTCTTACAGTTTTACTCACTGTTGGCGTGTGATCCTGAGTGAGCCAGTTGGAGTAGAGTATTAGCTTTGAAAAAAAAAAAAGCTGCAGATCCTTGATGGGGACCCAGGATGGGGACTCTAACTTTCTACACATTACTCCACCCAAGTCCCTTGCACCATACAGGGAAAGAGTTGGGAGATAAATCCAACTTCATCACGGGGAAATCAGTAGGCTTATGAACCCTTTGAATATCACTAGAAAAAGCCCTTCAGACCTCACATGAGCACAAGGAAACCTATCTGGGCTATTCCTTCCCAGAGATTCAGCTAAAGTTCTCAAACCTTCATGTAACCCTGGGACAGTGCTGGGATTCAAATATGTAAACAACCGGTTCTCTGCATGGATGCCACTTCTGGAAGTCCATTCTGGGCCTGGACAACAAAAAATTAGCTACCGGTTCTGCCGAAGTGGTGCGAACTGGCTGAATCCTACCACTGCCTTGGGGGGAGGGAAGTGGTAGCTGCTTTAAGAGTTGTATTCATTTTGATGAATGGGTTTCTTAAAGCAGACTCAACTTTTTTTTCTTTCATCCCAGACTGATGCAGCGCCCTGAAAAGCATCAACAGGCTGAATTCAATGAAAGTGGTAGCTGCTTTAAGAGTTGTATTAACTTTGATGAATGGGTTTCTTAAAGCAGACTCAACTTTCTTTTTCCTCATCCCAGACTGATGCAGCGCCCTGAAAAGCATCAACAGGCTGAATTCAATGAAAGCGGTAGCTGCTTTAAGAGTTGTATTAACTTTGATGAATGGGTTTCTTAAAGCAGACTCAACTTTTTTTTTTCTTTCATCCCAGACTGATGCAGCGCCCTGAAAAGCATCAACAGGCTGAATTCAATGAAAGTGGTAGCTGCTTTAAGAGTTGTATTAACTTTGATGAATGGGTTTCTTAAAGCAGACTCAACTTTTTTTTTCTTTCATCCCAGACTGATGCAGCGCCCTGGGACTGGATTCATGCTTTGTGCAAGGGACACCCTTTTTTCCCTGAAATTTTCCTTGGCGCATCCAGAGTCCTGGGGAACAGTTTGCACCAGTCAACGTGGTGCAGTTGATTAAGTTTTTCTCTTTTACAGTATTACCACACCATGGCTCTGTGTGAATTTTGTACTACTGGCCAGCCTTGTCTTTAAACAGAATCCTCAGAGGAAGGAACAGAGTTACTGAGACTCTTTCCTTCAATTTGGTTTGAAGGACTGCAGGTGTTTTTTTTTCCCCTTGGTTAAAAAAAAAAAGAGATTTTGAGTGAGTGGATCATCACCACTTGATGAGTGCAAATAATATTCATATATATATATCTATATTTATTTATATATATATATATGCTTTTAATGTGTGTGTCTTTGTGTATGCTAAAACACGGCCACTATATTGCAAAATTTCCACTATGTCACAGCATACAGAATCAAAGGTTTGCATTTTTTTTTGTTTGTTTGATTGTATGGAATGTCTCCAAGGTAACAGCACCACAAATAACACAGTTTGTCATCACACACCCTGAATAAGTTCTTGTTTCCTTTTTGAAATGGTAAAATGTGTCCCCACCGGTTTGATCGTTCTTCAAAAGTACCAACGCATGCAAAGCATTCAGTTCCCAGAAACTATGCCGATATCTATCTATATATATATATATATATATATATATATATATAGACATATATATAGATATATATAGATATAGATATATAGAATGAGGTAATAGAGGAGCAATTAAAAAAATTAGTACGCGTTTCTAAATAAATAAATTATAATTAAAAATGCCAAAGGAAAAAAAAATACAACCCAACTATAAAAATAATTAAATAAGAATCCACAAATATCTTACAAGTTAGTCATAAATTATGATTGTTAAATATAAGGCATTTAAAAAACTCACAAAACCCTGTAAACTGACTTTTGTTGTTGCTGCTGCTGTTTTTAGATATGCATTTTCTTACAAGAACATTCAGTGTCCCCATTCACACATGACGCTGTCTGACACTTTCGCTTCTATGCTTTACGCTTACGCGTTTCATCCCTGCCCAAATCTGTGAGAAATTGGTGCTTTGCTTCAACCATACTTTTTAAAAGCTGTGCTTATTATTTATCCGGTTACGGGCACAGGTGTGTGCGTGTGGACCCACACAGAGAGAAAAAGCAAAGCATCCACAAACACACACAAGGGTTCACACCAATGGTTCATCGCCTGGATTAGAAGCTTTAACATGTTCCTGCAGGTGTGGGTACGTTTCGTGGCCCCAAATAGGCCCGGTTCTCTCCATTAATTATATTTCTTTCTCTCTCTTTTTAATTTGTTTATTTGATTTTTTCCAACAAAACCAAGGCCTTACCCAAGTCTTTGTGTCTTGGGTCTGTAGGGATTTATTTCACGAAGCTCTACGGGGCTGATGTCAAAATGTGACAACGAGCTCCTGTGCCTTTTTGCAAATTGTCAGGAAGGAAGGAAGGAAGGAAGGAAGGAAGGAAGGAAGGAAGGAAGGAAGGAAGGAAGGAAGGAAGGAAGGAAGGAAGGAAGGAAGGAAGGAAAGGGAGGGAAGGAAGGAAGGAAGGAAGGAGAGGGAGGGAGGGAGGGAGGGAGGGAGGGAAGGAAGGAGAGAGAGAGGGAAGGAAGGGATGGAGGGAGGAAGGAAGGAATTCTGAGTTATTGTGGAGAAATTAAGATTTGTGTCCACACCATGGCAATACAGGAAAGGTTAAACCCTTCTGTGGGTTCCAGTAATTACACACACACACACACACACACACACACACACACACATCCCTCCTGCAATTTTGCATTTTTTTAAAGAAAACAATCCTGGCTAATAAATTGGAAAGCTGCTTTTAGCCTATCGAGAGATGTGACCCTGAATTACTACCGCATCTGCTGCTGTTTCAGAGGCAGCCCGCAGGAGAAAGAATTGGAAAACTCCCAGTGGAATATCTCCTTTTTCCCGTTTACTGGCACGCCATTCGTTGGGAACCTCCCAACGGTTTGAGGACACCTCCCCTCTTCTCTCCATGTCTGGGAGTCTACCTTAAAGTCTACATTAAAAAGCTGCTAATATTAAAATGCTGAGTATTATTCTCCACGCTGTTTTTTTGTTGTCTGGAGTTGATAGGCTGGGATGAGGCTGAACTCTTCACCAGAAGCAGCAAGCATCACCATCTTAGATCCATAAAGTGAGGAACAGGAAGAAGTCAGAATCAGCACCTGCCAGTGATCTAAGCCAGGGGGGGTCCAACCTTGGCCACTTTACGACCTGTGGACTTCCACTCCCAGAATTCTGGGAATGGAAATCTACAGGTCTTATAGTGGTCAAGTTTGGACACCTCTGATATAGTTCTTCAAAGGGAAAGGAAGAAGAGAAAGTGAACTTAAAGAGTGCGGACCGGTTGCTGACATGCTGTAGCCCGGTACGGGTCCACGGCCCTGGCGGGCGGGGTTGGGGACCCCCGCTCTAAAACAAGACCCAAACAGAAAATAAGTTTTAGGACGCTCGTAATATAAGCCCTGCCCCAAAAACAAGCCCCAGTTAAGATCGTCAGCCAGACGGATGCATTTCGTACCGTATTTCCCCGAAAACCTCACTGGAGAATGAGCCCTAGCGTGATTTTTCAGGATCCTTGTAATATAAGCCCCACCCCAAAAATAAGCCCCGGTTAAGATCGTAATGACAGATATTATCTTCCTGGGCTCCAAGATCACCGCAGATGGGGACTGCAGCCAAGAAATTAGAAGACGCTCCTGGGGAGAAAAGCTATGGCAAATCTAGACCGCATACTAAAAAGCAGAGACATCACCCTGCCAACAAATGTGTGTATAGTCAAGGCCCTGGTTTTCCCAGTTGCAATGTATGGCTGTGAAAGTTGGACCGTAAGAAAGGCTGAGCGCCAAAGAATGGAGACCTTTGAACTATGGTGCTGGAGAAGACTCCTGCGAGTCCCCTGGACTGCAAGGCGATCCAACCGGTCGGTCCTAGAGGAGATCAACCCCGACTGCTCTTTAGAAGGATCTGTCTTTGCACTGTGATGTCACAATGCACCTGATATTGTAGTGCAGCCGTCCCCAACCTTTGTGGCTTGGTGGCCCAGCTGTGGGGGGGGGGAGGGTGGAGAGGAGAATTGGGCTGTGCAAGAGTCGGACTGGTGCATGCATGCAAATTCAAGTTACGCAAGTGGCAGGCCAGCCCACTGCTCTCATAGGCCGGTTTTGAATAGGTTGAGACCCAGTAATGGTACCTCTACTGTAGTGGCTTCTCCTGAGCATCATTGTCAGAGTCTTCCACTTGGAATCCATGATGTAAATTAATACCTAAAACTGTTTTAGCCAAGTTAAAGACCTCACTTTGATGATAAAACTGGACCAGGGTAGAAGCTATCTACGTACAATGCTGCCTCACTACACAACTGCTTTGAAACTCATCAGATTTGGTACTCAACCCATTCTGATGTGAAAACTTTACCCCGGTACTCATTGTTTGTTTGGTACTCAACGCTCAAGCTAGAACTTGTGCGTTACTCAGTACTTTATGCCTTATGGGGAAAAATTATTTGCCACTCATCATTTTCGGTACTAAATGCGCCTCCCGGAACTGATGAGTACCGAGGTATCACTGTACATTAATTTTCACATAAAACTGTATGAATGGAACTGCAGTTTTCTACAGCCAAGTTGGAGACCTGATGTAGAGGACAACGCTTGATAGAGGCAGGAAGTGTCTACAGAAGCTTATTTTACAAATATATCTGAATCCCTCATTTGACTCCCAAGGAATTGCCCCGAATCTCCTTAAAAAGAATTCTTGATACTCATGCAAAAACTATTTTAGCCAGGGGTAAAGCTCATGGTTTGTGTGTGGCCTGGTCTTATAGACTGGCCTGGTTGATGAAACACACCAACTTAGTGGTTTGACAAGGGTTGATCAAGTCAGCTACAATTGGGTAGGTTTGTGCAAACTGCTAAATCACAAACCATGGTTTACAAAATAAAATTGACAAGTTTACCCAACACATGATGCTGGGATCAATCCAGCCTCATCACGGCTTTAACATGGCTTGTGTGCATCGGACAGTAAGCAGGATGCTCTGGGGGGGTGGGGTTTACACAGTAAATGAAGTTCAATGCGATTGGTCTATTTGGCAAGACACAAGGAGGACTAAATACCAGCTGAACCCCTCAATTGTTGATTGGTTGTGTTCTAGCTTTGTTTACTATTCTACGCACCCACAATCTTAGCTATCAAACTCCTGGGTGTGAACCAAGATGCTCTACTTCAATTGCAATTCATCCAGATAATGTCCACTCTGCTGTTATTAGGATTCAAAAACCATACTAAAGTTATTAATAATAACTATCCATGAAGACATTTCTCTCGAGCAGAATTCAACCATTCCTTTCTTTCCAAAATGCTCAGATTGTCCAAACTTTTTGGGGCAAACGATTTTCGAATGCGCTATCTTTTGGCTTTCCCCCGCACATTTCTACATTACAGCTCAGAAATCAACACAGTGGGACTCCCTGTTGATTTTTAGTCACTCATCCTCGGAATGCTTTTTCCAAACTCTCCTTAAAAAAAAAAAAACCAAAAAAATCACCAGATTTCCGATACAGATACTTGGAAGAGAAGAGGAAGAAGGATCTCAAGAAAAAGAGAATGTCTCCCTGGAAGATCAGAAGATTCGACAGGCTCTTCCCGGCTTCACTTTGAGCAAGTCAAGGAGTTTAAGATAGGAGTACAATGCCGGACAAACGTGGTCTTTAGGTCCAACTCCTTGAGGTGGTGGAAAACTGGGATTGTGCTTATTTATTGTCCATGGTCTATCAGAAAGACTCAGTTATAAGTGGCAGTGGGTTCACTGTTAGAAGTTCTAAAAAGACACCTCAGGGACAGATCCTCCTGAAAGAGTCTACCTATATGGTCACTAAGAGTAATCTACAATTGATGGCACACAGTCAGACTTATCTTCCAACCAGTTTCTGTTCAGTAGAAGAAACTATCCATAACCAGGTTAAAAGTCTACAAAGCTCATCCAGAAGTTTTGTTCTTGTCATGAATATACACACAAAAAAAGCCCTTTTGGCTGCTATCTGGTTATTAAGAGATGGCCAATGGCTACATGATCGAATTGATGATATCTGTGTTCATACCGCATGCTAAGCCACGATTTGCTTCACCACAGTCCACTGAACAAGCTACAATCGGCCAGGTTCACATCTCATGCTAAGCCATAAACCTTAGTTAACAAACCACAGAGGCTAGGTTCATAGAAACGCTACACAAACCCACCCACCCCCATTGTGGCTTCCAGAGGCGTCACCCGAAGTCATTATATTGGGATTGAAGATCCCCCAATTTCCAGTGCTTGGTTGAGGAAAGCTGGCTTAGGGCAGGGCTGTCCAACCTTGGCCATTTTAAGATGTGAGGACTTCAACTCCCAGAATTCCTCAGCCAACATGGCTGGTTGGGGAATTCTGGAAGTTGAAGTCCATTGCTTTCAAAGTTGCCAAGGTTGGATATCCTGGCTTAGAGTGATGTGCAACCCAGCCCCATATTTCATGGACGTCTTCGGTGGTGACCTATGGACAGGGCCAGGAGAACAGGCTTTATGAGGAAGAAGAATATTTAAGAAAGAGATTGATCAAAATGATCACTTGCGTCCTCCTTTCCGAGGACCGCCACTGAAATCAAAGTGGAAGCAAGTGTTGTCCTAAGGTTGTGCTCTCAATAAAGTATCTAGCACCAGCATATCTACACAAAGAAAAAGCTCCATTCTTATTCTCCCCATCTCTTCCCCAATTTCTTTCCTGTTCTCTATTTCGCCCTTTTCCTCAGCTCTCCCTCTCCTCACAAAACTTGATCCCACGTCAGTAAGTGCTACTCAGGGAAGGTCCTGAATTGAATGAAAACAATACAATGTTTTCTCGCCAATGGAAAGAGAGAATATAGACCCTCTTTCCTAATAGCAGGGGTCTTCAAACTTGGCCCGTTTATGACTGGTGGACTTCAACTCCCAGAATTCCTCAACCAGGCACATCCCTGATCTGGATCCAAGCCCGCACTTTGATCAAAATGGCCGACTGAGGAATTCTGGGAGTTGAAGTCCACCAGTCATAAAAGGGCCAAGTCGGAAGACCCCTAGTCTCCATCCAAACCTGCAGTTTCATCAAAATGGCCGACTGAGAAATTCTGGGAGTTAAAGTCCACCAGTCCTCAAAGGGCCAAGTCGGAAGACCCCTAGTCTCCATCCAAGCCCGCAGTTTCATCAAAATGGCTGACTGAGGAATTCTGGGAGTTGAAGTCCACCAGTCATCAAAGGGCCAAGATATTTTCCAAGATCTAATCTGGGTCGGTCACCAGGAAACAAAAGTTTAGTGTTCTGTGCTGGAGCCCATCCTCAGGGAACTCCTCTTTGCTGGGATAGATGCTTTGAGCTATTCTATAAGTCATAGTTATGTGGCGCCTTCCTATTGGTTGATTTGTGTGTTGATGGACTGGGAAGCCTGGAAAGCAGGCCCGTTGTCAGTCAATAGGAGTGCTGAAATCAGTGCCAACTTTTCAGATACTTATGGGCTGAGGGCTTAGCAGCATACAGAAACAACAGCCAATCACCGGCAATCAACACCCCGATCAACCAATAGGAGGGCACCACATAAATACGAGTCCTGCAAGGCGATCCAACCGGTCAGTCCTGGAGGAGATCAACCCCGACTGCTCTTTAGAAGGCCAGATCCTGAAGTTGAAACTCAAGTACTTTGGCCACCTCATGAGAAGGAAGGACTCCCTGGAGAAGAAAGAGCCTGATGCTGGGAAAGATGGAGGGCAAGAGAAGAAGGGGACGACGGAGAAGGAGGTGGCTGGATGGAGTCCCTGAAGCAGGAAGCATGAGCTTAAATGGACTCCAGAAGATGGTAGAGAACAGGAAGGCCTGGAGGAACCTTGTCCATGGGGTCGCGATGGGTCGGACACGACTTCACAACTAACAACAACATAAATATGACTCACAGAATAGCCCAAAGCACCTATTCCACGTAGAGAGAAATTGCCAGCACAAATCCTAAAGCTTGGGGAGACTCGATGGGATCCTGTGACATTACCTTGGGACATGTAGATTTGCCTTCCATTGTGAAATATGTTTTCACTGTGTTCCATCCAAACCCCAAACTCAAGGACCACGTCCAAAAAGAAAGTAAAACAAAACAAAACTTAAACAAACCGCCCCCCCAAACACCAATGCAGTGTTTTGGTGCAGGTTATATAACAACGACATTTCCATCACGTGATAACGGGGCATCAAAAGACAACATTCCTGAAGCGCACATGCTCTGCCAGCCTCCATACGAAACAGCTAAGGAACCCCTAATGCACTTCTACTTATGCAAGAGGTACATATATATATATATATATTTGTTTTCTGAGGTTTTCGCGGGTGTATGTAGGTCTTTGGTTATTCGGGTTTTCTCCCGCATAAAATTAGAAGTGTCTTGGCGACGTTTTGACGAAGTCCCATTCGTCATCTTCAGGTTGGTGTTTTCGGCTTCATGCTTCTAGGGGTTGATTTGCTCCTAGAAGCACAAAGCCGAAAACACCAGCCTGAAGATGACGAATGGGACTTCATCGAAACGTCACCAAGACACTTCCAATTTTACGCGGGAGAAAACCCGAATAACCAAAGACATATATATATATATATATATATATATATACAGCCCTTTTCAGAAGTAGGATTTGGAAGGCCAACATTAGGATACTAAGTACCTCCATTTTTTCACAACTATTTCCCACCGGGCCTTCAAGCCGTGTTTCCGTTGTGTGTCGGCCCACGCAGAAGGATTCTCGCATCCTTTCCTACACCTAGATATTTTAGCCATCAAATCATCATTGTCGCCGCCATTGCCTTCTTCTTCCTCTTCTTGTCCTCCTCGTCCTCCTCTTTTCTTTTCTTTTCTTTTTAATTTAATTAAATAATCTGCGAATGTGCTTGCAGGCTTTCTTCAAAAAAAAAAGAACAAAAAAAAAACCAACAACAAACCAAAACTCAAATGGCTCAGAAGGCAAAACGTTTTGCTGCAAAAGGGCCCAGCGGCCCCTCCCCGTAAGGACCATGAAAAGAGAGCGGGGGAGGGGGCACCACCAGCCCCCCCTCACCCCCATGGCGGTTCATCTCAGCTGTCCGATCCGAGTTGTGTTTCAATGTCCACGCGGCAGATGGGGCATTTCTTGCTGGTTGCCAGCCACTGGTCGACGCACACTTGGTGAAAGAGATGCATGCACGGCAAACGCCTGGAAGACAGAAGAACAAAAGTCCTCGTTACTCAGGCGGGGAATGCCAGAATTGGCCTTTATCAGCTGCAGGGCAGGAAATTAAAATAAGACCTGCAAAGGAGAATGTTGGTGGCCCAGGGTTGAAATGAGGGGGCCGTTTTCTTGCAGATGTTTCGTTATCCAAACTAGGTAACATCAGCAGTCTTTGCTACCCTCCCTTCCCCTCCCCTCTCCCCTCTTCCCTCTCCTCCCCTCCCCTCCTTCTTCATCCATTTATCCCCTTCCCTTCCCTTCCCTTCTTCATTCATTTACTTCCTTCCCTTCCCTATCCATTTACTTCCTTTCCTTCCTTCTTCCATCCCTCCTGTTTCCTCCTTCCTCCACCTCGTTTCCTTTCCTCTCCTCTCCTTCTCCTTCCTTCCTCCCTCCCATCTGTTTCCTTCCTTCCTTCCTTCCTTCCTTCCTTCCTTCCTTCCTTCTTCCTTCGTTTCCGCCTGCCTGCCTGGCTGCCTGCCTGTCTTCTGATGTGACCTAGTTGTGTGATGAAATGTTGGGTGATGAAAAGAAAACAACCAAGCTCAGAGCGCACCAAATACCCCCCCCCCCAAAATAAGATCTATTGTGTAAAAGACTGACATGTGTCAAGGCAATGATCAGGTGCCCATACAGCTGATTCTTTTGGATCAAGAGACAATAAATACTCCAGCAAATAAAAGGATTTTAAGCTTTATTATTAACTACAAAGCATACTATAAATAGCATACCTAGTTAGCAAAGTGATGCCCCAATCTCTTACAGGCTGCCAGCAGCCCAGTCTATAGAATAGAGTAGAGTAGAGTAGAGTAGAGTAGAGTAGAGTAGAGTAGAGTAGAGTAGAGTAGAGTAGAGTAGAGTAGAGTAGAGTAGAGTAGAGTAGAGTAGAGTAGAGTAGAGTAGAGTAGAGTAGAGTAGAATATTGGAATAGAATAGAATAGAATAGAATAGAATAGAATAGAATAGAATAGAATAGAATAGAATAGAATAGAATAGAATAGAATAGAATAGAATAGAATAGAATAGAATAGAATATTGGAACAGAATAGAATAGAATAGAATAGAATAGAATAGAATAGAATAGAATAGAATAGAATAGAATAGAATAGAATAGAATATTGGAACAGAATAGAATAGAATAGAATAGAACAGAATAGAATAGAATATTGGAACAGAATAGAATAGAATAGAATAGAACAGAACAGAACAGAACAGAACAGAACAGAACAGAATAGAATAGAATAGAATAGAATAGAATAGAATAGAATAGAATAGAATAGAATAGAATAGAATATTGGAACAGAATAGAATAGAATAGAATAGAATAGAATAGAATAGAATAGAATAGAATAGAATAGAATAGAACAGAACAGAACAGAACAGAACAGAACAACAGAATAGAATAGAATAGAATAGAATAGAATAGAAAATATGGAATGGAATGGAATGGAATAGAACATGGAATGGAATATGGAATGGAATATGGAATAGAATAGAATAGAATAGAATAGAATAGAATAAGGATTAGAATAGAATAAGGATTAGAATAGAATAAGGATTAGAATAGAATAGAATAGAATAGAATAGAATAGAATAGAATAGAATAGAATAGAATAGAATAGAATAGAATAGAATAGAATAGAAGCTGGAAGGGGCCTTGGAGGTCTTCTAGTCCAGCCCCCTGCTTGAGTAGGACAACCTCTACCATCTCAGACAAGTGACTGTCCAGCCTCTTCTTAAAAATCTCCAGTGATGAAGCACCCACGATTTCTGTAGTAGACAGTGTTGGCTTCTGTCTGACTCTAGCAAATGATTAAAAATCCATGATTTTTAAGTTAATTTTATTTATTTTTTTAAAATGAATTTAAAAATGGAACCAGAAATTAGCTGGCCCAGAAATCTATTTCTTCTTCAGACTGTAAATGCAACAAGACCCGAGTGCCTAGGACAGTATCCAAGTAACTGGGATCTTAGCTATGTGCAATCTTTTTGCACACATCCCAGGCATCACTTAAGTTTCTATAAAGTTGCAGCGTTAAGAGTTGCTGCTCTTCACAAGCTATTGGTACAGTTGAAAAGTATCTCATAGTAAAGCATCTCTTGAGGTTTTGATTTAAAAAAAAAAAAGCAGAAAAACCAAGTAGGATGAATGAGTGGATTGTTAAAGATGGCAGTTTTTAATCCAGCTGTATTTTGTCCCC
>JARGCV010000646.1:62500-85000 GCA_034064705.1 Bothrops alternatus
AGGAAGAAAGGAAGAAGAATGAGTGTGAGGAAGGAAGGAAGAAGAATGAGAGGAAGGAAGGAAGAAGAATGAGTATGATGAAGGAGGGAAGGAAGGAAGAAGAATGAGTGTGAGGAAGGAAGGGAGAAGAATGAGTGAGGAAGGAGGGAAGGAAGGAATGAAGGAAGAAGAATGAGTGTGAGGAAGGAAGGAAGAAGAATGAGAGGAAGGAAGGAAGAAGAATGAATGTGAGGAAGGAAGGAAGAAGAATGAGTGAGGAAGGAGGGAAGGAAGGAAGAAGAAGAATGAGTGTGAGGAAGGAAGGAAGGAAGTCACAGTTGGAAAAGGGAGGGAAGGAGGGAGGGAGGGTGGAAGGAAAGAAAGAAAGTCAAAAACAATTGTTTCAGCCCTTCAATGGTATTAATAATATCTAAGTGACCTTCCCATTGGGGAGGTCAACCAAGTCAAGATGGCGGCTGGCCATATTACTGAAGTTCTGCTCCTTTTTACATGCCCCAAAACCTCAAGGTCTAATAAGATTTTTCTTGATATGTCTGTAGGTATCCAACAGCAATTTTTCTCAGTCTTGAGAATTTTAAGATGTCATTTCCCATGCTGGCAATTGAAGTCCACCTATCTTAACACTGCCATGGTTGAGAAAGTTTGCTCTGGAGGATTTTAAAATGCTTTGGAAAACAAATTTAACTTTGCATCAGAGTTTCTGGACTTCTGCAATCAATATCAATTAAAATAAGGGGAAGTTTGTTAAAGTAGATATATGTAGGAGCACAGTGTACTAAGAACAGATTCAATGTATTGGCAAGGATGTATCACATTTGGAACAGGTTTACCTACTAGGCGATCTTGTGTGAAAATGCAGAAGTTTTAGGAAAAGACATTTTCATTGAAGTAGGGATAATAATTAAGCAAGATGTTAGACCTGAGATTATGCTTATTATTTGGTTTTGAAGAAAATAGAATAGAATAGAATAGAATAGAATAGAATAGAATAGAATAGAATAGAATAGAATAGAATAGAATAGAATAGAATAGAATAGAATAGAATAGAAAATATGGAACAGAACAGAATAGAATATATGGGGATCGTGATAGGAATAGAATAGAACAGAACAGAATAGAATAGATGGAATGAAATATGAATAGAATACAAAATATGGAATGGAATGGAATGGAATGGAATGGAATAGAAAGAATGGAATGGAATGGAATGGAATGGAATGGAATGGAATGGAATGGAATGGAATAGAATAGAATAGAATAGAATAGAATAGAATAGAATAGAATAGAATAGAATAGAATAGAAGAGAAGAGAAGAGAAGAGAAGAGAAGAGAAGAGAAGAGAAGAGAACAGAAGCAGAATAGAATAGAATAGAATAGAATATAGAATAGAATAGAATAGAATAGAATAGAATAGAATAGAATAGAATAGAATAGAATAGAAGCAGAATAGAATAGAATAGAATAGAATAGAATAGAATAGAATAGAATAGAATAGAATAAGGATTAGAATAGAATAAGGATTAGAATAGAATAGAATAGAATAGAATAGAATAGAATAGAATAGAATAGAATAGAATAGAATAGAATAGAATAGAATAGAATAGAATAGAATAGAACAGGAATGGAATGGAATGGAATGGAATGGAATGGAATGGAATGGAATGGAATGGAATAGAATATAGAATATAGAATATAGAATATAGAATATAGAATATAGAATATAGAATATAGAATAGAATAGAATATAGAATATAGAATAGAATAAATAGAATAGAATAATAACTTTACTGTCACTTTGAATGTACACTAATCAGCATACATTAAAATGAAATTTCATTGCATACAGTTCTCAAAGGGTCACCGCCAGTGGTGGGATTCAGCCGGTTCACACCACTTCAGCAGAACCAGTCGCTAATTTTTTGTTGCCCAGGCCCAGAACGGACTTCCGGAAGTGGCATCCACACAGAGAACCGGTTGTTCGCATATTTGAATCCCACCACTGGTCACCACCTCCAATATACACTGCATAAATACGACAAAAATAAATAAATACAGACTTATGCACATACCGACATATATTATACAACACAGAGAAACAACAGGAACAACTCCAAACAAAAGCCCAAGAAGGTATAAAAACCCACTCCCTACTACATGTGCTCTCTCTCTTTTCTTCCAGAGCCATCTTTCTGTTTGGCTCTCTTCTTCAATAAACTATAAACTTTTTCCCTAAAGCAGTCTCCATTTTGTTTATTCCCGGCTGGGACTGGACCCCGATGAAGATTTTTCTTTCAACACCTGCTTGGGAAGACATGCCAGCCTCTAATCCAGGGGTTCCCAACCGAGGGGCGCGAGACGATATTCCAGGGGGTGCCAAAACTTGGTTTTTCAAAATTATAGTGTCTATGCATAATTTGTCGCCGTTATTTCGAACAGGGCTGCGGGGTGTAGAAAAGGTTGTGAACCACTGATCTAACGCAATGCTTACCTTCTTGTATTTGTGTGGGAAAGTGAACCGTTCAATGGTGTTTTGCACAGCTCCCCTACTCACACTTCCCAGCCGGTCTTCTAGTTGCAACAACTCCTAGATCAGAAAAGGCAGAGAGGAAAGAGCTTCAGAGAGCTTCTGTCTACAGTAGACTGGTTTAGCCAGCTGTTTCTGTGGCTTTTCCATTTGACCCTCCCAAAAATAAGTTTCTTTTTCTTTTTTAATAAAAAGCCCAGAGGAAAAAATATGCTCTTCATCAGAAATGCAATTATTTTGTGCAAACTTCCTGGTTCTTCCCAAAGTTACGTTATCTTGGTCTCCTTCTCCAACCTGGGTCTTCAGAGATCCACCAAGCAAACCAACACCTTAGAATACTGGGAGTTGTAGTCCAACCCTTCGGTGAGATGGTGTATCCAGAGGAGGGGTGTCCAACCTTGGCAAGACTTTAAGACTTGTGGACTTCAAGTCCCGGAATTCTCCAGCCAGCCGTGCTGACTTGGGAATTCTGGGAGTTGAAGTCCACAGGTCTTGAAGTTGGGAGTTGAAGTCCACAGGACTTAAAGTCGCCACGGTTGGGCACCCCTCTTCCTTGGAGAAAGAGGTCCTACTCAGAAGTTGAATGCTGAACCTTTGCAAACAAAGAGTTCGTCCATGTCTTTGGCTTGCTCCAACATGTCACTGACATGTCACAGACCGGACCACATGACATGCTCAGCCAGGCACCAACTCATAGCAAAGAGAGCCCCCAGACACCCTTCTTAGACCTCTTCCAAAATTTCTGGGGCCTTCCATGAGTTTCTGAAGAGTTCTTCTGCATGCCCTAGTCTTCTCCTGGATCTGGTCTGGATCTGGATTTTTGCTAGCAAAGGGCAATCCGTCTACAGCAAATATTTGCAAAGGAGGTTTAGGGGTCTTCCCTGTTGCTATAAGTCATTTGGGTCTCTGGTGGGCAGGGTTCCCAGTGCCAAGGTAAGGAGTGGATCAGGTGTCTTTGTGTCAGACTGTGTCTCCAACTTCTCCTGCCAGTCCATATTTGGCAAAGCAAAGTGAGGTGGAAGGTTCTCCTGCTTGAGCAGGGGGCTGGGCTAGAAGACCTCCAAGGTCCCTTCCAGCTCTATTGTGTTCTGTTCTGTTCCATCCACTTCACTTCGCCCAACTCCACTCCACTCCATTCCATTCCATTCTGTAATTCTATTCTATTCTATTCTATTCCATATTTTCTATTCTATTCTGTTCTGTTCCGTTCCATTCCATTCCAAATTTTCTATTCTATTCTATTCTATTCTATTCTATTCTATTCTATTCTATTCTATTCTATTCTATTCTATTCTATTCTATTCTATTCCTTATTCTGTCCTATTCCCTTCCCTTCCCTTCCCTTCCCTTCCATTCCATTCCATTCTATTCTATTCTATTCTATTCTATTCTATTCTATTCTATTCTATTCTATTCTATTCTATTCTATTCTATTCTATTCTATTCCTTATTCTGTCCTATTCCCTTCCCTTCCCTTCCCTTCCCTTCCCTTCCCTTCCATTCTATTCTATTCTATTCTATTCTATTCTATTCTATTCTATTCTATTCTATTCTATTCTATTCTATTCTATTCTATTCTATTCTATTCTATTCTATTCTATTCTATTCCTTATTCTGTCCTATTCCCTTCCCTTCCCTTCCCTTCCCTTCCCTTCTATTCTATTCTATTCTATTCTATTCTATTCTATTCTATTCTATTCCATTCCATTCCATATTTTCTATTCTATTCTATTCTATTCTATTCTATTCTATTCTATTCTATTCTATTCTATTCTATTCTATTCTATTCTATTCTATTCTATTCTATTCTATTCCTTATTCTGTCCTATTCCCTTCCCTTCCCTTCCCTTCCCTTCCCTTCCCTTCCCTTCTATTCTATTCTATTCTATTCTATTCTATTCTATTCTATTCTATTCTATTCTATTCTATTCTATTCTATTCTATTCTATTCCATTCCATTCCATATTTTCTATTCTATTCTATTCTATTCTATTCTATTCTATTCTATTCTATTCTATTCTATTCTATTCTATTCTATTCTATTCTATTCTATTCTATTCCTTTTTCTATTCTAGTCTAGTCTAGTCTGGTCTAGTCTAGTCTAATCTAATCTAGTCTAGTCTAGTCTAGTCTAGTCTATCCTATCCTATCCTATTCTATATTCTATTCTATTCTACATTCCATATTCTATTCTATTCTATTCTATTCTATTCTATTCTATTCTATTCTATTCTATTCTATTCTATTCTATTCTATTCTATTCTATTCCATTCCATTCCATTCCTATTCTATTCTATTCTATTCCAGCTTTCTTTTTTCTCTTTGTTTGATTTTTTCCCATCCAAGACAAAAATAAGGGGGAAAATAACAAACCCTCATCCCCCTCCTCCTCCTCCTCCTCTTCCTCCTCCTCCTCCTCCTCCTTCTTCTTCTACTTCTTTTCAGGAATAACACACTAAAGGCAAAGGGTGCTGAGCTTGGCCACTTTAAGACCTGTGAACTACAACTCCCAGAATTCCCCAATCAGCCATGTTGGCTGGGGAACTCCGGGAGTTGAAGTCCATGAGTCTTCAAGTGGGCCAAGCTGAACACCTATGCCCTCAAACCCTAAAACCTGTCAATGTGGGGCAGTCACCAAACAGATGCGGAAATGCTCTCGGCCACTCACCTCGTGACTTTCTCGCATGGCCGAGGGATGCCGGTTTGGATTCAGTCCCTGAAGAGCAAGCAGCTGAAACTGGGGGTAATTTCTGATCTCGTGGACAACCTGCGAAGCGATGAAGAGACGCAGCGGGGAGGGGTCAGCTTCATCAACTAGCCCCGGGGTTCTCAACCTTGGCCACTTTAAGACTTGTGGACTTCAACTCCCAGAATTCCTCAGCCAGCAAAGCTGGCTGAGGAATTCTGGGAGTTGAAGTCCACAAGTCTTAAAGTGGCCAAGGTTGAGAACCCCTGAACTAGCCACTGAAGATGGTTCCTCCCAAACACCTTGACCAGGTTCCCAAACTCCAGGGCTCACCCAATTTGGTTGACTCCTCTAACCCCTTCTAATGAGGCTGGTGAAGACAAAGGTCGTTGCTTCTCCTTCCTCATTCTGAGGCCACAAAAGCTCAAGAACTGTGGTGACACTTTATCCTAAAAAAACGTTAAGTTCTTTGTTGTTTTCCAAAGTCTAGGTCCCTTGGGAAATGTGACAGGTCTAAGCTAGATCAGGAAGGTGAAAAGGAGGGCCCCTCCCCTCGGGAACAGCAAATCCCTTCCAGATTTGATTGAGAAAAACTACACAGAAATATCTCTCTCAAGTCACTACTGGTTGGTGATGGCTTCAGGGAAGGAAGGAGGGAGGGAGGGAAGGAGGGAAGGAAGGAACGGAGGGAGGGAGGGAGGGAGGAAGGAAGGAACGGAGGGAGGGAGGGAGGGAAGAAGGAAGGAAGGAACAGAGGGAGGGAGGGAGGGAAGAAGGAAGGAAGGAACGGAGGGAGGGAAGGAAGAAAGGAAGGAAGGAAGGAAGGAAGGAAGGAGAGAGGGAGGAAGGAAGGAAGGAAGGAACGGAGGGAGGGAGGGAAGAAGGAAGGAAGGAAGGAACGGAGGGAGGGAGGGAGGGAGGGAGGAAGAAGGAAGGAAGGAGGATGGAAGAGGGAGAGAGGGAGAGAGGAAGGAAGGAAGGAGAAGGAAGAAGAAAGAAGGAAAAAGGAAGAAGGATGGAAGAGGGGGAGGGAGGGAGGGAGGAAGGAAGGAACGGAGGGAGGGAGGGATGGAAGAAGGAAGGGAGGAAGGAAGGAGGGAGGGAGGGAAGAATTAAGGAAGAAGGATGGAAGAGGGGGGAGGGAGGGAGGGAGGGAGGAAGGGAGGGAAGAAGGAAGGAAGGAAGGAGGAAGAGGGATGGAAGAGGGGATGGTGGGATGGAGGAAAGAAGGAAGGAAGGAGAAGGAAGAAGGACAAAGGAAAAATGGTGGAAGAGGGGGAGGAAGGGAGGGAGGGAAGGAAGGAGGAACTAAGGAGAAACTTCCTGACAGGGAGGACAATCAACCAGTGGAACAGCTTGCCACCAGAAATCGTGGGCGCTCCATCACTGGAGGTTTTTAAGAAGAGGCTAGATAGACAGTCACTTGTCTGAGATGGTCTAGGTTCTCCTGCTTGAGCAGGGGGCTGGACTAGAAGACTTCCAAGGTCCCTTCCAGCTTTATTCTATTCTATTTGGAGTCAAATTTGGAGTAGAAAATGAATCCAGCTACGAATTAGACCAGCATTACATTCTGGGACCGGCATTATACTATTCACAACACTGGAACCATTGCCTTGGAACGCAATCTGGATCTTTCCCCTGGCCAGCCATGGATTTATGACTTCTCCAGGGCAGCTTGCATTATTTCTGACCTCAAACCGTCTCTGCTAACGTCCCCTTGACTTACCATCTGTGTGGAGGATGTATTCTGGGGGAAATGGTGCATTCTTTGTGACGCCAAGTAGTGCTGATAATGTTGAGGGACTGGCCTGACCTGGAACTGGTTGTGACCCAGACCGGCGTCAACACTCAGATCCCTAGAAGGACAAAAATCAAAATCAGGAATCCGTAAAATGGACAGAGTCATCCTCCTGGCCTTTGGAGAACTTTCCCTTGTCAAAGTGCCTACATTCATTTCCTACCTGCATTGCCAATGGCTAGCCCAGGGGTAGGCAACCTTGGCGCTTGTATGACTGGTGGACTTCAACTCCCAGAATTCCTGAGCCACCTATGCTGGCTCAGGAATTCTGGGAGTTGAAGTCCACCAGTCACAAAGGGGCCAAAGTTTCCCTCATGCTGGCTCAGGAATTCTGGGACTTGAAGTCCACAAGTCACGAAGGGGCCAAAGTTTCCCTCATGCTGGCTCAGGAATTCTGGGAGTTGAAGTCCACCAGTCACAAAGGGGCCAAAGTTTCCCTCATGCTTGCTCAGGAATTCTGGGAGTTGAAGTCCACCAGTCACGAAGGGGACAAAGTTTCCCTCATGCTGGCTCAGGAATTCTGGGAGATGAAGTCCACCAGTCACGAAGGGGCCAAAGTTTCCCTCATGCTGGCTCAGGAATTCTGGGAGTTGAAGTCCACCAGTCACGAAGGAGCCAAAGTTTCCCTCATGCTGGCTCAGGAATTCTGGGAGTTGTAGTCCACCAGTCACGAAGGGGCCAAAGTTTCCCTCATGCTTGCTCAGGAATTCTGGGAGTTGAAGTCCACCAGTCACGAAGGGGCCAAAGTTTCCCTCATGCTGGCTCAGGAATTCTGGGACTTGAAGTCCACAAGTCACGAAGGGGCCAAAGTTTCCCTCATGCTGGCTCAGGAATTCTGGGAGTTGAAGTCCACCAGTCACAAAGGGGCCAAAGTTTCCCTCATGCTTGCTCAGGAATTCTGGGAGTTGAAGTCCACCAGTCACGAAGGGGACAAAGTTTCCCTCATGCTGGCTCAGGAATTCTGGGAGATGAAGTCCACCAGTCACGAAGGGGCCAAAGTTTCCCTCATGCTGGCTCAGGAATTCTGGGAGTTGAAGTCCACCAGTCACGAAGGAGCCAAAGTTTCCCTCATGCTGGCTCAGGAATTCTGGGAGTTGTAGTCCACCAGTCACGAAGGGGCCAAAGTTTCCCTCATGCTTGCTCAGGAATTCTGGGAGTTGAAGTCCACCAGTCACGAAAGGGCCAAAGTTTCCCTCATGCTGGCTCAGGAATTCTGGGAGTTGAAGTCCACCAATCACGAAGGGGCCAGAGTTTCCCTCATGCTTGCTCAGGAATTCTGGGAGTTGAAGTCCACGAGCCATAAAAGAGCCATGGTTGCCTACCCCTGGGCTAGCTGTTAAGAGATCCTGGAGGAAAAGGGGGAAAAGTCACCACAGGGTGATCGTCCAATATCCAAGTCTAACAGGAGAGCCAATTTTCCAGAGTTGGAGGAAGTTTTAAGGGCATTTTTAATTTTTTTAAATTTTTTTTTGCTGTTACACTTCCTTAAGGGGAATCTTAACCTACATGCCTATCCTTAAAAAAAAAAAAACCCAAACACCAAAAGGAGCATAAATGAATCATGAAAACAATGCAAAGAAATTTTATTTTTCATAAAGATAAAAATAAATCTTCACACCTCTCCTGGATTCTCTTCTGCATCTCCCCAAGAACACGTTAGGTGTTTTTTTTTTCCAATCTGTATTTAGCTCTTGGAATTTTAAATTGATTTTATATCTGTAGTTGTTTTTATAGAGTTACAAGAGCCTCGTAATTAGATGGACAGCATATCAATTTAATATTTTTTCACGACCGCAAACCAGAAGCCAGACCACAGCTGCATCATTAACCACCTTAAACCCCTCCAATCCATACATGAAGCAAACTGACACCCACCATGAAGATGAGGCACGACCACGAACGCAAAGCCAAACAGCTATGCAGCTCACCATCTCTAATCCCCCTGCAACTCAGACTAACCTGAGCACAACAAAGCCCCCACCCAAACAGAACACTCCCCCATCCACTCAGAGCACAGCCAACCCCCCATCCATTCAGAGCACAGCCAAGCCCCTAACCAATCAGAACACACCTCCACCCAATCAGAACACAGCCGAGCTCCCAGCCAATCAGTTCAAACCCCCACTGGCAGTTAAAAGGAAGAAACAGCTACAATCACACATTGCTCCTAGAAGCACGAAGCCGAAAGCAGTAGCCTGAAGATGACAAATGGGACTTCGTTGAAACATCGCCAAGACACTTCAAATTCTATGAGGGAGAAAACACGAAGAACCAAAGACCTACACACACACACACACACACACACACATTTTGGAAACGTTGATCTAGAAAAGTGTAGGCAGGACAATTTAATAATATTTTTTTTCAATGAATGAATGAATGAAAAATAAATACTTCACACTTTGGAAACTTTGATCTAGAATTCTCTAGGCAGGACAAGAAGCAGCGGATGGAAACTGACCAAAGAGAAAAGCAATCTGGAACTAAGGAGAAACTTCGTGACAGTGAGGACAATTAATCAGTGGAACGGCTTGCCACCAGAAGTTTACGAAGAGACTGGACAGCCACATGGATGAAATGGTCTAGGGTCTCCTGCTTGAGTAGAGGGCTGGACTAGAAGACCTCCAAGGTCCCTTCCAGCTCTATTCTGATTGAGTGTGCCTGTTGGAGAGCAATCATCCCTGTCTACACAAGGGCTCAAATGAGGAATTATTATGGATTAATTATGTAAACAGAAATGATGCCCTCTGAATACCTTTGAGCCTGATCTGGTCTTTTCCAGTGGAACAGCCTGCCACCAGAAATTGTGGGTGCTCCATTATTGGAGGTTTTTAAGAAGAGGCTAGACAGTCACTTGTCTGAAATGATATTATAGAGCAGGGGGCTGGACTAGAAGACCTCCAAGGTTCTATTCTATTCTATTCTATTCTATTCTATTCTATTCTATTCTATTCTAGTCTATTCTATTCTAGTCTATTCTAGTCTATTCTAGTCTATTCTAGTCTATTCTATTCTATTCCATATTTTCTATTCTATTCTATTCTATTCTATTCTATTCTATTCTATTCTATTCTATTCTATTCTATTCTATTCTATTCTATTCTATTCTATTCTATTCTATTCTATTCCATTCCATTCCATTATATTATATTATATTATATTCCATTCATTATTCTATTCTATTCTATTCTATTCTATTCTATTCTATTCCAATTCCATTTCATATATTCTATTCTATTCTATTCTATTCCATATTTTCTATTCTATTCTATTCTATTCCATTCCATTCTATTATATTCCATTCATTATTCTATTCTATTCTATTCTATTCTATTCTATTCTATTCTATTCTATTCTATTCTATTCTATTCTATTCCAATTCCATTTCATATATTCTATTCTATTCTATTCTATTCTATTCTATTCCAATTCCATTTCATATATTCTATTCTATTCTATTCTATTCTATTCTATTCTATTCTATTCTATTCTATTCTATTCTATTCTATTCTATTCTATTCTATTCCAATTCCATTTCATATATTCTATTCTATTCTATTCTATTCTATTCCCAGACGAAATCTGCCACTCTAGAAAGATTCCTGCAAAATATGCATACAGCAATAAAGTAGCTAGTCTGAACTCTGCATGTAAGGGACTGCTAAATTAACTCTGGGATCGTGGAACAAATTGGCCTTCAACTGAATTATTCATTAGAACACAGCAAAAAAATATTTCATACGTATGCAGGGTATTCCAAAAGTCGGGCCTCGTAGACAATTTAGTATATAAATTACATTAAACGTATGGACTGGTTGTCCTTTTCTTCTAATTGCTTTCTTCCTTGTTTGATCCATGACTTTTCAACATTTCTAAGCACGACCATGTTTTCTCCGAAGGAAAAATTTACTCTGGTTGGCTTATCAAAACCTTTGGGTGCAAACCTGTGTGTGGGTGTGTTTGTTTGTTTGTGCACACACAGGCACACACTAGAGATAAGGTGCACCAAAAAATCAGGCCCCTTTCGTTCATTGCAATGTGACAAATAAACAGATGACCAAAGTCCTATTTTCTTCAGAGGAAGAAGCACATTTTTAATGTAAAGGGCCCCCCTGGTACAAATATTCCCCTTTCCTTATTATTTTTCCAACCACCACAGTTTTGTTTCTGCCGGGAAGGATCTTGAGAGTAACTCCAAAAAACCAGGATAGCGTGGAGAGACAATCTTGAAAATGACGGGATTCTTCAACCGGTTTGAACTTCGAGCGACATCAGGGATTTTTAAGCAGTTCTGCAGTTCTTTCCTCCCCCCCCCCACTCCAAATTTTGAGAGTGACCCCACTTTCCACATGCCTGTCTCTGAGTGATTCCTCCTACGGGGACATTCATTTCTCCCTCTCCCTCCATTCCATGAAGGTGTAGGAAAATAAACATCCGGAAAGGCACGCGGAGAGGACAAAGTTGAGGATGGGAGAAGCAAACCCCACCGAGCCACAAGGGAAGGAAGCAAAAGGGAGGGAAACTGAGGACAGTCTGGGGAAGAGAGTCTACAGCAGGGGTTCTCAACCTTGGCAACTTTAAGACTTGAGGAATTCTGGGAATTGAAGTCCACAAGTCTTAAAGTTGCCAAGGTTGAGAACCCCTGGTCTACAGACAGCAAAGAGGACATGATGGGGAGAGCAGAAAGAATTAATCCCTACCTTCCCTCCCTTTTCCTTCCTTCCTTCCTTCCTTCCTTTTCCTTCCTTCCTTTTCCTTCCTTCCTTCCTTCTTTCCTTCCTTCCTTCCTTCCTTTTCCTTCCTTCCTTCCTTCTTTCCTTCCTTCCTTTTCCTTCCTTTCTTCCTTCCTTCCTTCTTTCCTTCCTTCCTTCTCCTTCCTTCCTTCCTTCCTTCCTTCTTTCCTTCCTTCCTTTTCCTTCCTTCCTTCCTTCTTTCCTTCCTTCCTTTCTTCCTTTTCCTTCCTTCCTTCCTTCTTTCCTTCCTTCCTTCCTTCCTTCCTTCCTTCCTTCTTTCCTTCCTTCCTTCCCTTCCTCTCTCCCTTCCTCCTTTCTTTCTCCTTCTTTCCTCCCTCCCTCCCTTCTTTCTTTTTCCTTATTTCCTTCTTTTCCTTAATTCATATTAATATTTGTTACTTATATGTAAGTAAGTCTATACATATGTTGTATGTCATATGGTTTAAATGTGTGTTGTGTATGTGTACACTTTGAGAGCAAGCAACTAAATTTCATTTTTAATGTTTGCTGTTGTACCCATAGGAAAAAATGACAATAAGGGTTATCTAATCCTTCCTTCCTTCCCTCCCTTCCTTTTCCTTCCTTCCTTCCTTCCTTCCTTCCTTCCTTCCCTCCCACCCTCTTTCCCTCCCTTTTCCTTCCTTCCTTCCTTCCATCCCTCCCTTTCTCCTTCCTTTCTTCTTTATCCTCCCTCCCTCCCTTTCCCTCCCTCCCTCGCTTCCTTCTCTTTCTTCCCTCCCTCCCTTCTTTCCTTTTCCTTCCTTCCTTCCTTCCTTCTCCTCCCTCCCTTCTCCTTCTTCCCTCCCTCCCTTCTTTTCTTTCCCCCTCCTCCCTTCCTTCCTTCCTTTCTTCCTTCCAGCTGACTTCAAGCCACTCATTCTTTCTCACTCTTCTGTCCCTCCCTCTCAACGCTGTGACACTTTTCAAGGACTCCCCAGGCCCAGCTCTACCAAGGGCCACCCAGCTGAGATGGAGGGCGATCCCACACAGACCATCCTCATCCTCCGTTAGAACTGGCCGACGCGTCTTCTAAAGCTTCCAGAGCCACCCACTCAACATTGTTACTCGGGGTTTTCACAGAAAGCAATTCCCTGGTCTCTAAGGGGGCACGTTCAGTTCAACCCCGTTGCTAATGCAGGAGTCACCGTCTTTCTGTTCTTCTGGGTGGAAGGAAGAAGAGCCCCGAAGCGAAGTGAGTCACCCCAAATGAAGAGGTGCAATTAAACCCCACGATAAACGAGAAGAGGGCAAGCCCTGGGTTGGCTCTCCGTTATTTTGAGAGGGCAGGGATGGCCATCTTCAAAGAGTTCCTCAATGAATGGCCCGTGGCTTTGCAGATTTGACAATAATATATAGAGAAAGGCAATTCATTTCTCTACAGAAATGAGGAATTCAGCATGAAACAAATTCACGCTCTTGAGCTAAAAATATATATATATGCAGAAAATTAACCTCTTTTCTTCAACCTTTTTGCCTTGTTTTCTCCATTTTCAAAATGGACAAGGTCAGTTTGGGGAGCAGGGATCCAACTGTGAAATATTATAGGATTTTGAAGACGCTATGCATGTTGGTGCTACTAAACCTAAACACACACACACACACACATATATATAGTGCCAATCAAAGAAGCCTTGTCAGCTATCCAAAACAAATATAACCCCCCCAAACACACCCTAGATCTGACCAACCACTGCCTATCCAACACATACTTCATCTATAACAGACAAAAATACAAACAAATAGAAGGAGCACCCATGGGATCACCCCTCTCACCTGTCATTGCAAACCTCTACATGGAACACTTTGAAACCCAAGCTCTAGAAAAATCTGACCACAAACCCAAACTCTGGCTCAGATACGTAGACGACACCTTCGTAATCTGGCCACATGGGAAAGAAAAACTGGACAACTTCCTCACACACCTCAACAGCCTACACCCCAAAATACAGTTCACCATGGAAACAGAAGCTAATAACCAACTTCCCTTCCTGGATGTCTTAGTCTACAAGAAATCCAATGGGTCCCTAGGACACACCATCTACCAGAAGAAAACACACACAAACCGCTATCTGCACGCACTCTCACACCACCACCCAGCACAGATCAACTCCGTAGCCAAGACACTCATCTCCAGAACCAAACGTCTAGCTGACGAACAACACCTAAAAACCGAACTACACACTCTCACTAATGTACTAACATCCAACGGATTCCAAAGAAATAAGATTTCCAACTTAATCCAAAAAGAAACTCCCACTAAAATCCAAGACAGAGAACAAGAAAACGGCAAAGCCCTCCTCCCATACATAAAAGGCACCACAGATAGAATCAGCAAGATCCTCCACAAACATAACATCAAAACAGCATTCTGCACAAACAGAAAAATATCCACCATCCTAAGAAACCCTAAAGACAAAATTGAGTTAGAAAATCAAGGAGTATATGAAATCCCATGCACCGCTTGCCCCACCACATACATCGGACAAACCAACAGAAGAATAAGTGCACGCATTGAAGACCACAAAAACTCAGTCAAAAAAGAGGAACCAACTTCTTCCCTGGTCCAACACCTTAAAGCCACAGGACATGAAATTGATTTCAAAAAGACCAGAACTATTGCCAAAACTGAACACTTTAATAACAGAATAATCAGAGAAGCCATCGAGATAGAAAAACGCCCTCACAGCATGAACATGTATTGCAAGGCTGAAATGCTATTTTTGTTATTTTGAGGCGACTTACCAGTGCTTCTGGGCACTTGAATAATCCAGAGGGCAGATTCCTTATCTAAGAAACTGAATTTATCTTAGAAACTAACAGAATAACAGAGTCAGAAGAGGCCTTGGAGGTCTTCTAGTCCAACCCCCTTCTCAGGCAGGAAACCCTATACCATTTCAGACAAATGGCTGTCCAGTCTCTTCTTAAAAACTTCCAGTGTTGGAGCCTTCACCGCTTTTGGAGGCAGGTTGTTCCACTGGTTAATTGTTCTCACTGTCAGGAAGTTTCTCCTTAGTTCCAGGTTGTTTCTCTCCTTGATTAGTTTCCATCCGTTACTTCTTGTCCTGCCCTCAGGGGCTTTGGAGAATAGCTTGACTCCCTCTTCTTTGGGGCAGCCCCGAGATACTGGAAGACTGCTGTCATGTCACCCCTAAGTCCTTCTCTTCATTAAACTAGACAGACCCAATTCTAGCGATTTCTAGTTTGGTTTCCTCCTTGATCTTATCTATCTGAACTTATCCAAAACTAGAGCTGGGCCTGAGAGCTATGCATGGCGGGAAAAGCAGTGTCTCCCTCCTTCCATTCTTCTTCTCTTTTCACTTTGGGAAAGTTTCACTGACTTATATAGAAGGCGTTGAATCTGGAAGCCCTGAAAGGATAGGCCCTCCATTCAAAGTGAGCTGCTGATTCATAACTGTTACTTCCTGTCCTTGCCTCTTATCTGCTGTTCTCTGCCTTTTTTTCAATTTCCGCAATCTTTCCTCCTTTATTATCCCAGTTCCAAATCCCTGACAGTTTTCTGAGGTTTTCACGGGTGTTTGTATGTAGGTGTTTAGTCTAGTCTAGTCTATTCCATTCCATTCCATATTTTCTATTCTATTCTATTCTATTCTATTCTATTCTATTCTATTCTATTCTATTCTATTCTATTCTATTCTATTCTATTCTATTCTATTCTATTCTATTCTATTCTACTCCACTCTATTCTGTAACTCTATTCTGTTCTATTCTATTCTATTCTACTCCACTATTCTGTAATTCTATTCTATTCTATAACTCTATTCTGTTCTATTCTATTCTATAATTCTATTCTATTCTATTCTGTAATTCTATTCTACTCTGTTCTGTAATTCTTTTCTATTCTATTCTGTAATTCTATTCTATTCTATTCTACTCTACTCTATTCTATTCTATTCTGTTCTATAATTCTATTCTATTCTGTAATTCTATTCTATTCTGTTCTATAATTCTATTCTATTCTATTCTACTCTATTCTACTCTATTCTACTCTATTCTATTCTACTCCACTCTATTCTGTAATTCTATTCTATTTTATAACTCTATTCTGTTCTATTCTATTCTATAATTCTATTCTATTCTGTAATTCTTTTCTATTCTATTCTGTAATTATATTCTATTCTATTCTACTCTACTCTACTCTACTCTATTCTGTTCTGTAATTCTATTCTATTCTACTCTATTCTATTCTATTCTGTAATTCTATTCTATTCTACTCTACTCTACTCTATTCTGTTCTATAATTCTATTCTATTCTGTAATTCTATTCTACTCTATTCTATTCTGTAATTCTTTTTATTCTATTCTGTAATTCTATTCTATTCTATTCTACTCTATTCTATTCTATTCTGTTCTGTAATTCTATTCTATTCTGTTCTATAATTCTATTCTATTCTACTCTATTCTATTCTGTAATTCTATTCTATTCTATTCTACTCTACTCTACTCTACTCTACTCTACTCTACTCTACTCTATTCTATTCTATTCTATTCTATTCTATTCTATAATTCTATTGTATTCTGTAATTCTATTCTATTCTGTTCTATAATTCTATTCTATTCTACTCTACTCTACTCTATTCTATTCTATTCTATTCTATTCTGTAATTCTATTCTATTCTGTAATTCTATTCGATTCTATTCTGTAATTCTATTCAATTCTATTCTGTAATTCTATTCGATTCTATTCTATTTTATTCTATTCTATTCGGTTCGATTAGATTCTATCTAATTCAATTAAAATCTCAACTGTATGCTTTTCTTCCCAACCCTTGGGAGTAAAGAATGACTTACCAGTCTGTTCCTTCAGCTAAATATCTAGGTTGGGGGGCCACAGTCCGAGGAGTTTGCAGCTGATGGCCAAATTCAAAGCTTGGATGTAACCGATGAGGTTGGACAGACATGTGCTCCTGAGTCCGCCTGCAAGAGAGAAGGAGAAGAATGAGTGGAGGCACTGCTCACTCTCCGCATCTTCTCATTGTGTTCTAGATTCCACATCGCTCGGAGAACACCCTGTTTAGATCAGAGTAGGGAAATGGTGTGGGAGGTGAGCAAAATCTAGATTGTTGGTCTGTCCGTGGGGGTGTAATAAATAGAAGATATGATGGCATTGTGGCCTATGTGACATCATGGGTCCCTACAAGGTAAATCGAAAGGGTAGAGGTGTCATATGATGTCATTCCACGGGTGACATCTTATGCTAATACTGCAAAGCAGAATGGAGTGGAACAGAATGGAACAGAACAGAATAGAATGGAATAGAGAAAATGTGGAATGGAATGGAATGGAATGGAATGGAATGGAGTAGAGTAGAGTAGAGTAGAGCAGAGCAGAGCAGAGCAGAGCAGAGCAGAGCAGAGCAGAGCAGAGTAGAGTAGAGTAGAGTAGAGTAGAGTAGAATAGAATATATGGAATGGAATAGAATAAAGAATAGAATAGAATAGAATAGAATAGAATAGAATAGAATAGAATAGAATAGAATAGAATAGAATAGAATAGAATAGAATAGAATAGAATAGAATAGAACCAAAAAGAACAGCGGGAGTCAAACAATTCTCCAAAGCACCTGAAGGCAACACAAGAAGAAGCAACGGGTGGAAACTCATCAAGGAGAGAAGCAACCTGGAACTAAGGAGAAACTTCCTGACAGTTAGAACAATTAACCAGTGGAACTACTTGCCTCCAGAAGCGGTGAATGCTCCAACACTGGATGTTTTTAAGAAGAGAATGGACAGCCCTTTGTCTGAAATGGTATAGGGTTTCCTGCCTGAGCCAGGGGCTGGACTAGAAGACCTCCGAGGTCCCTTCCAGCTCTATTTTGATTGATTGATCGATCAATTGATTAATTGAAACAGTATAGGGTTTCCTGCCTGAGCAGGGGGTTGGACTAGATGACCTCCAAGGTCCCTTCCAACTCTATTTTGATTCATTGATTGATCAATTGATTGATTGAAATAGTACAGGGTTTCCTGCCTGAGCAAGGGGGGTGGGGTTGGACTAGATGACCTCCAAGGTCCCTTCCATCATCATCATCATTATTATTAAGTTGAGGACTACCTGTGCTGGCAGTCGCCCCCCTCCCTCAAACCCAGGGCCCCAAGGGGGAGGGGGCGCTCACCTGGGATGGGATATGATCCTGCGGTGGTGCTGTGCCTCCATGAGCCTCTGCTGGAGAAGATATTGCTGGTGAAGCGCTTGAGGTAGGAATGGAGGTCCCGTCACATCCTGGAATGGCAGGGTGGGTATCGTGGGCAGCGACGAGTGGAGTGGGCTGCTGTGCTGGTGGGCGGCTGGGAGGTGAGGCTGGACGGCGTGAGGCAGGGGGAAGTCTGCGGAGATCTGGGGCTGGGCGGGAAGGTGGAAGTGCCGGCAGGAGGTAGCGTGAGGATGCTGGGACCTTTGGAAAGGAGCACCTGGAAGGCAAGGCAAGGAGTTCCACTGAGGGAGAAAGCAAGATTCGACTACTGTAATGCTCTCTACATGGGGCAACCTTTGAAGAATGTCCAGAGACTGCAGGTAGTCCAGAATGCGGCTGCGCGAGCCGTCTTGGGTCTCCCAAGACATGCTCATATCACTCCAGCTCTCCGTGAGCTGCACTGGCTGCCAATTGGTCTCCGAACACAATTCAAAGTGTTGGTTATGACCTATAAAGCCCTTTATGGCAATGGGCCAGGATACTTGCGGGACCGTCTTCTGCCTCATGAATCCCAGCGACCGGTTAGGGCACATAGGGTTGGCCTCCTACGAGTCCCGTCTGTTAGACAGTGTCGTCTGGCGGGGCCCAGGGCAAGGGCCTTCTCCGTTGCTGCCCCAGCCCTCTGGAACCAACTTCCCTCAGAGGTCCGTACTGCTCCCTCCCTCCTAGCTTTCCGGAAACTCTTAAAAACACATTTATGCAGGCAGGCTTGGGGCGTGTGAGCTGCGCTTACTGTGACTGTGTGTTATATGAGTGAAATAAATTACCTAGTTTTTATACTGTAAATTAGTAATTTTAAATTGATTTTATGTTATGTTTTTTATACTTGTATTCTTGTTGTGAGCCGCCCTGAGTCTTGGGAGAAGGGCGGCATATAAGTTTAAATAATAATAATAATAATAATAATAATAATAATAATAATAATAATAATAATAATAATAATAATAATAATAATAATAATATAATAATAAGGGAGGAAGGCCAAGGAGACCCCATGCGGAAATCCTGGTCACACAAGAGATGGCATGTTGAGAGAGAAAATGTCCTGGGGGGGGCTTTAGAATGATTGGACTTCAACTCCCAAAATCCCCCAGCCAGTTTTTCAATCAGGGGATTCCAATCTTGGCAACTTTAGGATCAGTGGACCTCAATCCCAGAATCCCCCAGCCAGGTTTTCATCCGGGGACTCCAACCCTGGGAACTTTGGGACTAGTGGACTTCAATTCCCAGAATCCCCCAGCCAGGTTTTCAATCCGGGGATTCTAACTCTGGGAACTTTATGATCTGTGGACTTCAACTCCCAGAATCCCCCAGCCAGGTTTTCAATCCGTGGACTCCAACCCTGGCAACTTTAGGACCAGTGGACTTCAACTCCCAGAATCCCCCAGCTACGTTTTCAAATGACGGAGAGGAATATAAATCCTTCCCTTCCTCACCATTCAGTCAGAATCTGAAGAAGCTTCTTGGGATGAGAAGCGAAATGCCTTCAAAGAAAAACAAGAAAGTTCAGTTGCCCCCTGGGGAAAAAAAGCACTTTTGGGGCAACTAGGATGACGGAGAACCTCCATAGACACCACTTAAAAACGGCAGGCAGTTTGCAAAAAGTGAACCGATTGTTCGCTATGGGTCGGATTTTGCTGGAAACCAAGAAGTAAATACCTATTTCTGGGGGGGGGGGTCATAAACCACAGTCATGTGACCGCAGAAGATATTTTGCTTCTCATTCAAGAAGCTTCTTCAGTTCTTCAGATAGTGACAGATTTTATCTTCCTGGGCTCCAAGATCACCACAGATGCAGCCATGAAATTAAAAGACGCTTGCTCCTGGGGAGGAAAGCTATGGCAAATCTAGAACACATACTCAAAAGCAGAGACGTCACCCTGTCAACAAAAGTGTGTATAGTCAAGGCCATGGTTTTCCCAGTGGCAATGTATGGCTGTGAAATTTGGACCATAAGAAAGGCTGAGCGCCAAAGAATGGAGGCCTTTGAACTCTGGTGCTGGAGAAGACTCCTGCGAGTCCCCTGGACTGCAAGGCGATCCAACCGGTCAGTCCTGGAGGAGATCAACCCCGACTTCTCTTGAGAAGGCCAGATCCTGAAGTAGAAACTCAAGTACTTTGGCCACCTAATGAGAAGGAAGGACTCACTGGAGAAGAGCCTGATGCTGGGAAAGATGGAGGGCAATAGAAGAAAAAGGGGACGACAGAGAAAGGAGGTGGCCGGATGGAGTCCCTGAAGCAGGAGGCGTGGGCTTCAATGGACTCCAGAAGATGGCAGAGGACAGGAAGGCCTGGAGGAACGTGGTCCATGGGGTCGTGATGGGTCAGACACGACTTTGCAACTAACAACAAAGAATGGATGAAAAGTGAAACCTCTTTAAGCAAAACAAAATGAGTCCGGTAGCCCTTGGAAAAAACACCTTCAGGATCTTTAAAGTCTCTTGCCTCACTTCCACGGTGTCACAACATTCCCATCCTGTTCACAGCCCACTAAAGATAGTGATAGTGATGCCAAAACATCTGGAATCTACCAGCTGTTGATGGTTCAAGAGAGCCTTGATTGCTGTAATGATCCAGGAGAACCGAGATGGGATGGGGTTGATGTACAAACAACTACGACTACGATGGGGTTGATGTACAAACGACCCAATGATCTGGCTGGTCTTAATCTTTGGCAGTTTTACAAGGTTTGTGTAAACTGCGAGAACTCTTCAGGGGGGGGTGAGTGCCAGGAAATAGGTCATTAATCAAGTCCTGGGTTGGTAAATTAATGAGATTAACCTTGTCTGTCTACCTGGCTCGTGGCCAACACATGCTCTTTATTGAAATAAATGTGCCCTGTAAAATAATAACGGTTAACAGCGACAACAAGGGGCAAAACCATTTCCACAAAATGTGGCAGGAAATAATTTTAGTCTTGAGAACAAAGGCGTTTTACTTTGAGCTTTCTCACTTTGTGAAATGAGACGTGAAATGAGACGTTGATGTTTTCATTCTCCCCCATGTATTTGCCAGCTAGAGGAAGTGGCAGGCGCTCTCACAAAATGGCTGACACGGGAGTTGCTTGCCGGTTCTCAAGCAAAAGTTTGGGGCTGAGTTATGCTCGTCACTGGGGGGAACCACCTGTAATTTTATCAAAATGTATTTCCTCTCCCCAGTAATCTCTATGGAGATTCTCATAGTCATCCAGGTTATCCCAAAGATGCTTTTCCAGGATGCGACTGGACTTTCTTGTTTTTCCTTTGTTAAGACATTTCGCTCCTCATCCCAGAAGCTTCTTCAGCTCAGACTGGAATGGAGGGGACTGGAAAGATTTATACTCCTTGCAGACCGCTGGTCATTTGCATTCTTTTAAAAAGTCGTTGAGGTCACTTGGAGGTTTACCTGTGTCCTCAGGGTCAATCTGAGTAGTGCAAATGGATGTGGAGCCTTCTTGGGACAGTTGAAAGGACACCATCTATCTCCAGTCTACAACACAGTCCTTTCAACATTTCCAAGTAGGCTTCACACCCATTTGCACTACTCCAGGTGGCCCCAAGGACACCTTTATATATTTATATATATATATATTAATTTTTTTTCATCAACATATGTTAATTTTTTCAATCAACAAGTTGTCTGGAGTTGCTAAGCTAATACACGTTCAATTCCTAATCCTTCATTCTTTTCTCTAACCAAGAATAAAATACATTCCAAATTTGATAGTAGTCTGTATCTTCTTTGTCTTTCAGCCTCATAGTTAGTCTGTCCATCTCTGCGCATTCCAATATTTTCCGTATTCTTTCTTCCTCCGATGGCAATCCTTCATTCTTCCAGTATTGTGCAAAAATTATTCTCGCTGCTGTGGTGATGTGTAAAATTAAATATAATTTCTGCTCATTAGTCTTTTGAGACATAATGCCTAGTACAAAAAAGTTCAGGTTTAAAATCCACTTGTTCGCCCAATATTTTTTCTAACCACATATGTATGTTTTTCCAATAAGCCTTTGCCTTCCTGCATGTCCACCAAATATGATAATACGTGCCTATGTTATGTTTACATTTCCAACATCCATCTGACATATTTCTAAACATTTTGGCTAATCTTGCTGGTGGAAGGTGCCATCTATAAAATGTTTTATACAGATTTTCTTCGTATGAAGTTGACATTGTTAATTTATAGTTCCTCTCCCGTAACATTTGCCATTTTTCTAATTCTATATTATAACCAAAATTTTTGACCATCTTATCATTGTGTCTTTCACTTGTTCACTTTCCATATCTAAAATTAACAAAAAAATCCGAGGACACAGATTAAACCTCCAAGTGGCCTCCACAACTCTCTAAAGGGAGGCAAATGACCAGCTGTCTGCAAGAAGTATCAATCCTTCCATTCCCCACCATTCCAGTCAGAGCTGAAGAAGCTTCTTGGATGACGAGCAAAACATCTTCAAAGAAAACACAAGGAACTCCAAGTTGCCTCCTTAAAAAAACACCTTTGGGGTCTCCCCAGTAATACAGGGTTTTTTTTGGGGAGGGAAAGCATATAAGAGCAAGATACGAAAGCAA